>VZTT01042813.1:0-16954 GCA_013400855.1 Buphagus erythrorhynchus | reverse complement strand
GCAGCTGCAGCAGGGCTGGGAGCCACCCAACAGCAGGATGTGTCACTCCCTGGCTGTGGCCAGCAGCAGTGGTCACATCCCTAGGGAGGAGCACACCTCTGCAGCTTGTCCTGGGAGTGGGGAGCAGAGCAACTCCTGCCTGAACAGGATGGGGCAGTGAGGAAAGGGCTGCCACAAACGCACTCAAGGTGTTGTCCATGTTTGAGGTGCAGCTGCTGCAATCCTGCCCAGCAATTGGGCTGGCCACTGCAGTTTGGGATGATCCAGGGTGTGTAATAACACCTGACAACATCCTACTGCCATAAGCCTGTGCCCTTCCAGTGTGTCCAATGGATTTGTGGTAGCTCATGGCTACTGGGAATGGCTTATTGGATGTATTTTCTGGCCTGGGGTGAAACATTTCAAGTGTTTGCAGGTGTCATTTGCTGCAGATACAGCACTGTGGGAGGGTGGGGTGAAGGGCTAGGTCAGGCAGGTACTTGGGGTTTGGGCTTCCCATGTGGAGAAGCATTCCTGGTTTGGGAAGACTGGAGATGCTGTGTTTGCTTCTTGGGCAGGTATTAATGCATTTTAGGATTAGGCAATAGTCTTTTGCTTTCAGGTGCTGAGGTGTTAAGAGGGAAAAGTGTGTGGGTGAGTGTAAATCAGCTCTGTGCAGGGAGAGCTGCCTGTTTATACCAGGGGATTTAGGTTTCCAGATATTTAATTTCTGGTAACTGTACTTCAGCTTGTAGAAACATTTCAGTCTTGAAAAGCCTCTTGTGGATAATGAGCCTACAGGGAGGCACTGCTCCCAGGGAGCCTCAGACTGGAGAGCAAGGGTGGATGTGGGATGGTGGATGTGTTGCCTCGTGTTAGCAGTGCAATTAATGAGCAAGTAGGTAGTCAGCATTTGCAAGAAAACTCTGGGAGAGAGGGGAATAAAACAAAGTGAGAGAGAGAGATTTTGTTGCCTCCATTGAAACCAAGATCAAGCACAGCTCACCTAAGTTTAAAATGTCCCACGTGGTATGTCTGGGGTCTGCCTGGAGAAGACTCTGGAAGGGCTTTACCAGCCCCAGTAGAAACCTTTTGTGATCCTCCCAAAGCTGTCCCAGCAAAGGAGCAGAGGTCTGGGGTGACCCACTCCCTGTGCCCTGGTTCAGGGGGCTCGTGCTGGAGGGTGCCCACCTTGTCTGCAAACCAGGATGAGAAATGTCCCTGCTGAGGACCTGGGTTCACAGTTTGATAAGGCACAGGGTCCAGCCCTCTCCTCCTTCCTGCCCATGTCCTGGGACACAAAGCTCCTGCTGGGACTGGCAGAGCCATTCCAGAGTCTTTTCCAGGCAGACCCCAGACCCTCAAAGCAGAACCATCTCCTACATCCCAGTGGGTGTCATCAATGGCTAAATGGGCAGGAGAAAGGACCACTGTTAAGTGGACATGAGGGGGAATGGGACGAATCCTCACACTACAGAGCTGAGTGGTGGCCCTCGCTGGTGAGCCATGGAGACCAAGCTCCTGCTGAGAAATGTTAGCCACTGTCCTGCCTGGCTTCTGCTCCCCACTCACACCTTCTTCACCCTGTTAATTATTACAAGGGAATCAATGAAGGCCAATGTGCACTTAAGTCCAGTGTGAGTGAGAAAATCATCAGTTTGCTCCCAGCCATGAGCCAGGTGACCACAGCCACCACAGAGCTGCCTGGGCAGCCAGGGGGCCCAGCAGCAGCAGCCTTTGGAGTGGCAGACATGCTCGTGGTGGTTCTGTTCTTCACCTTTATCCTCACTGTCAGGATATGGGTGAGTCCCTGAGGGGGCTGGATTTGGGTCTGTCTGAGCCAGAGAGGCTTTGATGCTCCCTGGACTCCTCCTGGGAACAAAGGGGCTTGCCTGCAAATGGCATCCTCTGCACAACTTATCCTAGAGCAGATGGAGCAAATCTGTGGGTGACAGGAATCCTTCTGTGAGCCTTCGCTTCCACCCCACATGGGGACAACTGTGGGATCACTCCCTGGAAGTTGTTCTGGGAATGATGCTCAACTCCTGTGCTGCAGAGCAGTCTCATAGCTGGGTGTGGACAGGCAGGAGACAAAATAAAAGCCAAGGTTGTGCTGGAGAAGACTGAAATGGGACCTTAAAAACTTTGGAAAGATTCTTGCTAATGATATTTTCATGTTGTTTGGCAAAGACCTCTGTCACAGACACCTACTGTGCTCTGCTTGGCTGAACTGTTTTTTCTTTCCCAGTTGGTACATTCATGGAGAAGTCATTAAACAGGTACAAGCAGCTTCTTTCCAAAGCACAGCTATCAGAAGCCTGCACAAAAAGGGGCAGACACAGTGTGTGAAGCCTGGCATACTTAACAGATCCATAAAATTATTTTGGAGCTGGTGCTGAGGCCAAGCACTAAGGATTCTCCTGGCTTGGTCTGACTGAAGAGTGGGTGAATGGAGGAAAACACGTCTCCTGTTCTTCTTCCTGTGCTTCCAGTCATCAATACAAACGAGCCAGGGGACCATTGGAGGCTATTTTCTGGCTGGACGATCCATGACTTGGTTGCCTGTGAGTGAAATGCTTCCCTCTGTTTCTCATGGTTTGAAAACAATTCCAGGTGTGAGAGCAGGTCTGGTGAGGGGACCCAGTCTTTACATGTTCTGACTGTAGTTTTTGAGATGAAGGATCTATAAGGAATCATCCCACACATCTGTGCCAGTGGGCCAAAAGGGTAGCTCAGCATCTTCAGGGTTTTCCAACTCCATTTCTCTGCTAAAGTCAGCAATATAAATGTTCCTGTTGATGAAAGTTAGGGAATGCTGGCTGCCTAGCTGGGTTTGAAACTTTTTGGCCTCAACTCATGATGTTCCCAAGTCAAAAGCATTAGGTAATCTAGGAATGTGTTATCCAGTAAAGAGCATTTAGACACTGAATTAAAAATAATCCCTAATCCCAGGACTTTCTGAGCCCTTGCTATTTAGAGTAGAGTTTATTGACTAATGATGTAAAGGATATAAACTTCAAACCACTGAAGTAAAAATCTTCACTACGAAGGAAAAATAATCTATTGAAGGCACCTTTTCTTGGGAGTGAAAGGTACATATAAAGATAATTTAGAGTTGGAAAGGAATAAAAACACCACAGGAATAAAGATTCTTCTCAGCCAATGCCAGACTCTAGAATCATATATCTCTCCAGTGAGTTGGGTAATGGAATGCACTTCTCAACCAAAACAGGTTTTTTCTTTTTTTTTTTTTCCTTTGGCTGTGCATTGCCCATAAATTCAGTAGACTAGATTTTCAGCCTCTTCCACCAGAGACACATACACCTCTCTAAAATGTCATTTCTTAAATATTCTTAAAACTTCTGTCTCAGCCAAGTGACATTTAATACAAAAGCTTAGCTTGATGGCTTTCTCTAATTAGGAGGGGGAAAATGAAAATATACTAAAATTAAATATTTTTTTCCTCAATCTTTTTCTTTTAAACAAGATTTCTGTAGTTGCTTTTTGTTTGGTTTTTTTTTTCTATTAAAAAAATCCCCCAAAAAATCCCAAAACATCCCCACTGCTTTTGGCTCCAACCACAGGTGGCTACAGAGGCTGCTTGGTAGAGGTCAGCTCTTGCCTCTTCTGAACTTTTTTAGGTTCAGAGTGACCTCTAATGCTGTTTACTTCCCAGATTTGTTTGTCAGAGCTGATTCCACCTCTGCAGCTCTCCTGCAGGCTCAGCTCCTTGTGGCCTTCACCTTGAGTACACGACTGGCTTATCTGCATTTTATTACTGTTTTTATGAGAGTGACAGGCTTCAGCTGTGCATTAAACAGCCTCAACTAAGCCCTGATATGAAATTGCTGGTCCTGTGCAATGTATCTTTTTTATTTCTGTGTCTGATCTACATATTGGGAAAACTGCTTACATTTCTTGCAAGCACTGGTTGCAAAGTCCTGTTGCAGCAGCTTCTTTACCCAAGAGTTTTGTCAGACAGACAAGAAGGCAGAGTCAGTGTGAGTGTTAATATCATATTAATGTTTTACCTTGCCCAAAGGTGAGAAGCAGATCAGCTTCCATCATGCCTTGTTTCACATGTGGCAGTACTAAGGAGAGAAAAGCTCCTCGTAGGTGATGTGCCTAAAAGCAAACTGCAGGATGAAAGGGCTTGACCTGTCCTTTGGGTAACTGTTCATTTGACCCAGGGAGAGGTTTGATGTTGGCATGCAGAAAGGAGGTGAGGCTCTGTGCCAGTAAAAGCAGTAATTAAGTCAGATAGCCTCTGCCCTGTCCAAAAAGCCTCAGAGCTGGCACTCTGACAATTAGGGTGTCCATGAGCCTTCCCTGCCCACAGCCTGCAGCTAAAGTAAACCTGAGGCATGAGCATCTCCCAGCCTGCTGCAGAGCTCCACAGCTCTGACCCTCCCTTGGACACTGAACACCCAAGACCTGCGTGCTCCCAGCACATCCATGCTACAGCTCAGGAATCCCCTCCCTCAGGAGGAGCTCTGAGACAGCACTCCTGTCCCCATGGCTGTGTGAGCCAGCACAACACGTGTACAGAGCAGGACTCAAAAGAGGCTGTCAGCAGGACGTGGGGAGGTAGAGCAAGGGTCAGCAGGGTCAGAGATGGCACCTTGCTGGCTGCCTAACAAGGGAATGGGGAAATACACCACATTTCAGGGACACTGAGGAATCTGTGGTGCCACCAGACTCCCCTCCCTCTGCTGTGCCCCTGTAATAGGTGTGCTTCTTGGGAGAGCCAAATCCAAAGTGAGCCCTGATTCTGAGATTAAGCTTTGCACTGGAGTGGGGGCAGTGGAAAGGAAGCAGGAACATGCTTTAAGATATAAAAAATGTTTTCCCTCACCTCTTGAAAAACCCTACTCTCTGTTAGCAGCCAGCTGCCTAACTACAAGGAGGTGAGATCCCAGGGAAAGAGACTTTCTGGGGGAAGTGCTTGGGTTGGTACAGAAGTTCCTCAAAGTGACTTTGTCAGTTTTTTCCCTGTGCCCTGTGTTCCAGATTGGAGCATCCCTGATGTCGAGTGATGTGGGCAGTGGTTCGTTCATGGGCCTGGCTGTTGGGGGCTTTGAGTGGAACGTAAGAGTCACTTCTGTTGTCAACTAAGATGTCACTGTTCACAAGGGGATTGGGGTTTCTCTCCAAAATCAGGTGTTTAACAGTATCAGCAGCAACAAGTGCTCAACTCTCAGGAGAGAAGCCTCCAGACATTCTGACAGCCTTGGAAACATGAGATCTTTATTTTAGTTTAAGTGGAATTCGCTAGAATTATTAGCTCTTTGGCCTTCCCAGTGGTACATGGCCTTATTTTTAAGCTTTAGTCTGCACTCGTGAAGATTAAAATAAAGGATAATGAATGCTGGAAAGGTACTTGGATAATCACAGGATTCTGAGTACAGGCAGCTGAAAAAAAAACCCAAGAAGAAGCAGCATGTGCTCCCATATTCACTGTAAATCCATGAGAATTAGCAACTCTCTTCACCTGGAAGCTGCCAAAATGTGGCATCTCTGAACATCTGGGTGTGAAGGCGGGTCTCATTCTGCCCTGTTGAAGCAGCCTGGAATATTGCCACTGACACCACACAAGAGCATGAAAACCAGGCCCTTGGTGTGTGGTGCTAATGAAATTTCTCAGCTGATGAGGAGTGAGATTAGTGCCAGCCTCACAAGAAGCAGCACTCATATAACTCTGAATCTCTTGCCAGCCTCAGCAGAGAGTGTTAATAGTGCCAAGCAGAGACAGGGCCCACCAAAAGCTCTCTCCTGGGGTATGTATTCACTGCAATGTTTTTTTCTAGACCATTAAGGTCACCTTTAAATCTTTTGTGAAGAAAACAGAGACTGTATTCAGCCTGGTGCATGTAGGATATTGTATTGCTGTACTCAAAGGAAATATATTCAAGTCACTTTAGAAGCTCATGAAGACAAGACTGTGTTTCAGGGCAACCTGATTCTGAGATGTTCAGATTAATTTATTTCAGATTGGAAAGAGAACTTAGATATGCCATTACTCTCCCCCTGTGCCATGGGACATCATTCAGCTGGAGGAATCATATGAGCATCTTTCACCTCAGCCAGTCTCTGCCACTGCAGGAGCCATGGCTGTTCTCAATCAGTCACAATCTCTGCTCACAGGGATCAGGGTTTTTTTTCTGAAAACTTAAATAACTGATCAAAATAAATGTAAGAATGAAAGATAATGGCTGGAGACAACCAGGAGGTGAGGTTTGATGATCCAATGGCTTTCATTTACCTTTAAGTTCTCCTGTTTGGGCTTTTGCTGGGAATTGGAGATGAGAATGCCTTTACACTTTCCAAAAGGCTCTTCACCTGTGGCAAAGCAACTAAAGTGCCTCTTTATCTACCAGTGACAGAAGCACATCTGTGCCAGCCTGCAAGGAGAACATCCCAGCAGAGTTTTGCTGTTGCTTATTTTTATGCTCCGCAGGGATGGTCTGCTGCCTCAGCCTCATCACTTGCTAATCAAGCAACAAACAGATGCTCCCATCCTGCTCTGAATCTCTTAACTCTTCATTGCCACAGCATCAGTGGTTTTAAAGGCCACCAAATGCACCACCATCTCTTCAGAGAACCAGAGCAACAGAATACACCACCTTGCTCAAAAGCCATGGGGATGGAAGAGGGTGTGACACCCATGACAGAGGGAAATACAGGCCTTAGGAGGAGATGTTAAAAAGCTTCTTACTGAATTGTAATAATTCCTCCAGCTGCTGGCTCATCTTCTGAGCAGGGAGAAAAAGTCAGTCTGCTTCTCAAATACATTGCATGGCACTGTACCTTCCTGCTTTCTTAGGATGGCCACTGACAGAAGAGGGGGAAAAGCTGTTTCCATGTGTTGAATCCTGTGTCTTTATTCTCTGTCTCTTTAACAGGCCATCTGGCCACTGCTGGCTCTAGGCTGGATCTTCTTGCCTGTTTACATGGCAGCAGGAGTTGTCACCATGCCTGAGTACCTGCAGAAGAGGTTTGGAGGGCAGAGGATACAAATCTACATGTCTGTGCTGTCCCTGATTCTCTGTATATTCACCAGGATATCCGTGTGTATCCAGCTGAACACAGCCCTTGTGTCTAGGGCAGGGATGGGGCATCCTGGTACAAGGCTGGGCTGCTCAGAGAGAACTCCTTGAGAGGACCAGCCCTGCTCCCAGGAACAGCAGCAGTGTGTTAGTGTGCTGCTCTTGCCTCTGTATTGATCATGGAGACCTTTCCTAAGAGAGAGACAGAGCCCTCATTAAACAGCAATGCACAGTGAGAACTTTACAGGGATGTGCAGCTAATTACTAAACAGTGGAAGTACCACGGGCTGTCTGCCTCTTTTTCCTCTTCTATCACATCAAACCTTAGGCATCAGAGATAGAGGAAGGACTGCATTACCCCATCTGAAAATCTGGCTGCCTGCATCTTGTAGAGATGAAATTCTCTTAAATAATCATAAACCTGCTATTGTTCTTGTAGTTGAGTTTACAGCATTAGGTATTTTAAGTTGCTCCTCTCTCTTTTTCTCATTTGTGTTGCCCAAAAAGGATACTATGAAAGGGATGTAGGTTCTGGCTTAAGACAAAACTTAGCATCTTTTCTGAAATGCTTGTAGCATTGTACCCTGCTGGTAACCAAAACCCAGTGTAGCCTACTGGATATTTCCCCCTTTTAAATACCATTCAGAAAGAAACAGAAGTTATGCTCAGATATTTACTAAGAACTACCTGTGCCCTTGGAGGGAGAGGAGTGTATTTGAGAGTCCATTACAGGGACTGAAGATGCCAGTCCTCTGTCTCCAGCTGATTATCCCAAGATCAGTACATGCCAGTTTTCACTCGACCCTGCTGAAGTATTCAGATGTCAAATTGCCTTAGGAGACACTGACTGGAGATAAAACACTCCTGTGGCTTCAAGGTCCTTCTCCCAGGCTTATTATGTGTCAGCTCCTGGGAAGGGCATTAAGAGGAGCTCCAGGTTGGGAGTGTGGGATAGATTTCCTCCTCTAATGGGCAGCTCTTGGTCATGTCACCCACAGCTGTCACCACTGCCTCCAGCTTTGCTCTATGGGATCAAAGCATTGCCCCTGGTGGCAGAGTGAGTTGGGTCTTGCACAGAGGCACTTGAATCCTCTTTAACTGTGAGGGATAAATGGACACTCTCCTGCAGCAGCCCACAGGGAGCACAGCCACACAGTCAAGGTATGAAACAGAGCTGTCTTTCAGAGTGACCTTCAGCAGAGCAGTATTTGCCAGTGCTTTTCAGAGCAGGACCCTGGCCCCCATCGCTGCTGTTTCATCTCAGTGGTTTCTCCTCTGAGCAGCCAATTCAGGCGTGGCTGACGGATGTGGCTGGGGGACTTTATGGCCATGACAGGTGCTTTCTATTAAGCAGAGCTATTGTTTGTGGAGAGCTCATTTAGCGGCTGGCTGGACAGCAGGCACTTGGTTACAGGAAGGATTTTTCTCCCTGTGCTTTCTGCCCAAACACAGGTCAACAGCCAGGGCACTGCAGAGTCTTCTTGGCTTGCAAAGAAAACAGAGGTCTCAATAAACGGTGCTGTCAGAGGACTGATCCTGCACGGCTAAGGAGGTGGTTGTGTTTCCTGCTGGGAAGCCAAACCCCAGAAGGGACAGTGATTCCTGTGGTGTGCTGGCTGTGCCTGTCGTGTCTCAGGCCTGCAGAGGTCAGGGGTTGCACTGGCTCCTTGCTTTTAAGGTGCTCATTTCAGATGCAGCAAATGGAATTCTTGCCCCATCCCTTCTGTCTCACTTTGCAAAGGTCTTCGTCTCACCCCATACCAGACTTGCAGGTGTCCTTCTATCTGCTTTCCCAACATAAACATCTCCCATATCACCTTCTGCAATTTTGAATGATGTTATCTGTGTAATTCCAGGTTGCACCCGGTTTCTTATGTCACTTTCTGCCAGGAGGTCCAAACAAAACACAGCTGATGGGGGTTTCTGCATTTCTAGTGAGGTCCTCAGCAGGTATAACCTGTTTTTCTGGAGTCACTTTGATATGCTGAACTGCACCAACAGAAAAACCACCTGTTGACCTTCTCAGATAAACAAATCATGGTACAAGACATCAGTGACTCTTAAGAGTCATTCAAGAGGGAGGGTGGACCAAGAGGCCACCAAGAGACAGCCCTGGGAAGAACAAGGTCTCTGCTATCTCCCCTCTTTCCCTCCTGTGTCTGCCTGTGGATATATGGGCTCTGCTCTCCAGGGATGTGTTCACAGTCACCAAAAGAAGTGACAGTTTACACCAGTCCTTCTCTGTGCCAGCCAGGAATCTATGATTCAATATGATTCTTTATTTTGATGACTCTCTAGTCCCTTGGCACAGCACCCTCCTTTTCACCCTCCTGCTCTCCCAGATCCTGAAAGCTCTGACCTGAAGGAAAGTTTTTCCTTACAGCAAAACAAGGTTCAGAGCCAAGAGTCCCGACAGCTCTTCTCCTTCCCTTCCAGTTCACCTTCGTGGTGTCCTCCCCTGTCAGTGCTCTCAGCTGCAGAGGGCTGCAGGCTGCTTTATTAGATTTCACTTGCACGAAGCACTACTAATGCCAGACTGCCCTTGTTTTTTTTATTCCAGACAGACATTTTTGCTGGAGCATTGTTCATTCAAACCTCTTTGGGCTGGAACCTCTACTTGTCCACTGCGGTCTTGCCAGCAGTGTCTGCTGTCTACACCATAGTTGGTAATTAGCTGGTTTTAAAGGACAAATTTTAAACTGGAGCCTAGGGTATAAGTTTCCCATTTCCTACAGAGGGGAAAGAGTATTCAGGTCCTGGTCTGAGGGAGAGATTGCCCCAGTTGCTGGTAGTACCTGCCTTGTCACTCCCAGCTGTTGGAGAGCTTTGACTCTTCCCCTCTTCCCTCTTGGCCCAAGGGAAAATGGTATGGGGGGAGCATCACTGTTTTTAGAGGATTTTCTTACACTGCCCAAGGCTCTTGTCTCCCTCTGTGCAGGAAGTTACCAGTGCCCATATTTGCTGTTTTGTTCCCTTTCTGCAAAATTAGCAGCTTTAGCTGTTAAGATGCTGAGCTGCCTCCAAGTTCTCTCATGAACATGGAAAACCTTCCACGCTGTTCCTCATGGGAGGCCTTGTGACAGCTGTGGGCTCCAGTGGAACAGCTCAGTGCCAGCTTCTCCCAGTGGGTCTGTCCTGAAATCACAGGCTGGGGCTAAAGAAAGCTTTTTTCCAGTTGAGGTACCTGTTTCCCTGTGCACAGTGACACACTGACTGCTGTCTCTGGTTTTCCTGCAGGGGGTTTGACTGCTGTGATTTACACAGAGCTGATCCAGACCGTGATCATGGTGCTGGGAGCTTTTGTTCTCATGTTCATAGGTAAGGGGAACCTGCAGTGGCACCACGTAGCAGTTTGGTGGTCCCAAGGCCACTAGACCTTAGCAGGGTGCCTCACCCTTTCATGTGTGGTGCAGAAATGAGTTTCAACCACTCACAGAAGTGTTGCCAGCAAAAGTCTCATTCTCCAAGCTATCATACTTTCTTCATCCTTTGTACTAACTGTATGGAGGTGAGGCTCTGGATAATGTCACCTCACTGTAGTTGCCAAAGATCTTTGGAACATCCCATTCTCAGAGCCAAATTCAGCTCTCATTAAGCCCATGTCAATCCAGAGTAATCCTGCTGACTTCCACTGTTGACTTTTGGAGTTACTGTGGATTCATGTGGGTATAACTGAGCGTTATAAAAAATAAAGAGCAACAAGGAAATGACCATCATCAATCTTTGTTTTAAGCCTTCTTGGCAAACAGAAATATTGAAACCTTTTCTCATGTTATTTTTTCCTGCTCTAGCTCTTGGAGGGTGTATAAGTAAAAACTAGATGCTGATGACATTGCAGGGATTAGGATCATGGAGATTTTCCTGCATTGATCATCTTCCAGAATGCATTGTTTAGACCACAAGGACTCTGGGCAAAATCCAGCTGACTTCTGTAGAAACTTTGACTGAAAAAAAGCAAGAGTAGAATGAAAAGTAAAGGAGATAAGAAGAAAATAAAAGAAAAGTAATCACGAGACTCAGATAAGATAACAACTTTGCATATTGAACAGCCCTTAAATCACTGGCATTTTCTTTACAGGATTTGAAAAAGGTGGCTGGTATGAAGGACTTCAGGAGAAATACAGCACAGCAATACCAAAGATCACTGTCCCAAACACAACCTGTCACCTCCCACGTGAAGATGCCTTCCATTTGTTCAGGGATCCCATCACAGGAGACCTTCCCTGGCCTGGCCTTGTATTTGGTCTCACTGTGGTGGCTCTTTGGTGCTGGTGCACTGACCAGGTAAATAAAATCTTTCCCTCAGCAGACAAACCTCCACAGTGTTATTTTCAGTCCACTCCTCAGTCTGCAGATCTGTGAGCTGAAAATTCACTGTGCCTCAGTGGGTAGGAGTTGCTACTTTTTTTAGTGGTCTAGACCAGAATGTCTCACTCCTTCCACCTTCTCAGCAAGCTGCTAATTTTATGCACTTTTTAGTGCAGTGAGAACAGGTTGTTTTCATCCATCTTTATCCCACTGTGGGCTGGTGAGTACAGGGAGTCTTCATGCAGTTAGCATGACAAGGATATAAAAACGTGAATCTGGAGCTGGCTGTGCTGTGACCTTGAGTGGACCTCCAGACAATATTCCTCCATTCACATTCCCAGATGTCTCATGTCCCTTATTCCTTTTCAAGCTACAAACAAGGAAAGCTCTGTGTGTTTCTCGAGACACGGTGCTTCTGTACTTTCAGATGGGATAATTATGAAACCCCACCACTGAGCTTTTACCAAAACACCCACAGTCTGCTTCATTCTGTGTCTCTTGCTACTATACAGCTGCTGTCTCCAGCCCTGAAGGTGGCTTCATTTCAGTCAAGGGTGAAATTATTCCTGTAAAGGAAATTTCCACGCTGCCCTCTCCTGTAGCCTGTGGACTGAGCTCAGAGGGGTGGCAGCAGGCTGCAGTCAGTGGGGTGGGAAAGCTGTCCTTGGTATGCAAAACACCCTGGGATCCTGCAGGATGAAAGTTATCCCTGAAAGGAGAGACAGAGAGAATGGATCCTGCTCTCTCTGCTGTGCTTCTGTTTCATTCTCTGCTCCCTTTCTGCCCTGGTTGCAGGTGATGGTCCAGAGGTCTCTCTCTGCCAAGAACCTCTCCCATGCCAAAGGTGGCTCAGTGCTGGCAGGACATCTGAAAATCTTGCCTGTGTTTTTCACTGTCATGCCAGGAATGATCAGCAGAGCTCTTTACCCAGGTAAGCCTTCCCATCTCCCTTGACATGGGGTTCCATACCTGCCATGACCACTAATCCCACTCAGGTCTGCCACTTTACATCTGCTGTCCTGCAGGCATGTTCATAGAGATTCCTGTTGCACCGTGGTGTTCCCAAGCCCTCCCTCCACCTCCAGTTCTCCCAGTGGCAGAAATCACCAGGAACAGCCATAAGGGACATGCTTTGCCAGTGGGGCATATAGCTCTGTGCTGTGGACATTGCATTCATCTGTCCATCTGTCTGGAGTCAGTGAAATTCATGGAGCACTGAGGTTGTCCTTCAGATCCTGTAGATTACATCCATTAGGTATTTTGGAGAGTTTTAGCAACCTACCACACAGATTCATTTAGGTCCTGGTGGATTAGGCTAAACGAGCCTCCCTTAAATCCCAAGGGGCTCTCATTGCTGGTTTCTCCAGAGCCTTCCCCTTCCCAGGAAGAATACCTTGGTTAGAAGGACTACTCCCAGAGGAAAGAGCCTATTTCTCAGATTGCCTAAATAGGAGTAAGTGAGCCTCCAGCATCCCTGGGAACCCAGCTGACAGGTTCATGGAAACAGTCCAGTTCCCACAAGTGACAAATCATCAAGGATTACAGTTATGCAACACCCAGGAGAGTTTTAGCTGTATCCTGAACAGAATTTCAAAATGTCATCCCAAAGTTTCACCTCTATTATATGATATAAAGCATTTTCTATCTCCTCTCATTGTAGCTGTATTCCACCTCTGAATTTATATGAAACTGCACAAGCCATGAGGATTTGTTCCCTTGATCTAAACAGCCTATGGCTCAGTGGGGTTTGCACTGACTCCTTGTTGTTTCCCTGTGTTCCACAGATGAAGTGGGCTGTGTGGACCCAGAAATGTGCAAAAGGATCTGTGGAGCTGCTGTGGGCTGTTCCAACATTGCCTACCCCAAACTGGTGATTGAACTCATGCCTGATGGTGAGAAACAGCCTTGTGGAGCTGGGCTTGAGCCAGGCTCTGCCTGGGGGGCATCAGGCTGCCCATACCCATCCTAAGGATGTGGAAATCTGACTGCAGATACCAGAGAGCAGGATGGAAAAACAGTGCTCAGGGGCCCAAGGCTCAGTCCTGACTCCCCTTCTGTGCTTTGCTCCTGCAGGGCTGCGGGGTTTGATGATTGCAGTGCTGATGGCAGCTCTGATGAGTTCCCTCACCTCAGTTTTCCACAGCAGCAGCACCCTGTTCACTGTGGACATCTGGCAGCAGGAAAGCCTCCGAGCAGGAGCTGGTGATTGTGGGCAGGTCCTTGCATTTATTTATGTCTCGTTCCTCTCATCATCTGTTCTGAGTGCAGCTTTTTTACATCCTCCAGGCTGGACTCACTGAGAAAAATCTGCTGCCTGCAATATAGAGCAGGACCACAGCTTGGGAAAGAGCATTGTGTTTTCCAGCTTCATCTTGGATAGGTCTGGTCAAGGAGAAACTCTGAGTGCTCCACTGAGCTAAGCAGATAATTGTCTCTCTTCTCTCAGAACTTATTATAAATACTGTTTTAAATGTAACTTTTAGAAAAGCCAAAAGTGCTCTTGAGTAATTGTCACCAGAGGTCTATAAAAATGTTATTTTTGTATCAGACAGGAGTGATATGTTGCAATTACTTCTTTTTCTTTTTTCTTTTTTTTTCAGGGAAAAGTGCAGAGCTGAGCCTCCCAGCTCTCTGTCTCTGTGATAAGTTGTAGTGCTTTGCTGCTGCTTTATATCAGGGGCATATAAAGTTCTCCTCCAGTCAGGGGAATTTAGGCTGCATTCAATGTGGAGGTTTTGCTCTCCAGTCATAAGCATTAAGTTCTAAACCTTGCTGAGGTGTGGCTGAAGGCTGCAGGCAAACTCACAATTCACCATGGCAGAGTAGGGGGGGACAAGTACTTCTTGTTCATCAATATGGACAAACCTCTGTGGCACACAGTGCAAAGGCAGAGGAAGGTTACAATATTCACCTGAGACCCCAAACACAATTTTAATAAGTAGCAAACGAGTTGGAATTTGGCAAAAGTGAGAGACTGAGCACATTACCTGCTTGGAAAGGTGGCAGAAAGATTGCTTCCACAAGCTACCAGCTCCCTCTTTCTGTCATATCCAAGAGCAAGGTCGTTGAAGAAAATGTCACACTTTAGGACACGCCAGGCTCACACTGGGAGAACAATTTTCTCTTTTCCTGTGTACACAAGGAAAGGTTCTTGGGAGTGATCTGTGGATTTTTTCTTAGGAAATTCCAAGAGCAGATGGGAGTGTGTTTTGCTGCAAATCTACCTACAGAGTTAATACAATTTTATTCTTCTCTTTCAGAGTCTTCATCCTCATCCTTGTGGTCATCAGCATTCTCTGGACCCCAGTTGTTCAGCCAGCCAACAGTGGAAAGCTCTTTGACTACATTCAGTCCATAGGCAGCTATCTGTCCCCACCAATCACAGCCCTTCCCATCTTGGCAATCTTCTGGAAGAGGATTAATGAGCCTGTAAGTGAAGTGTCAACAACCAATTGATACATGTACTTAATTTGACAAAATAAATAATATCTCTTCCCTCAGTACTTGGCACTTGAGACACTTTGAACTCGGAGCCAGTCCAGCTCAAGTGTGACAATTAGGCAGCCCTTCCTGGCACACATTAGTGGATCTTAGCCCAGTCTCTAGGGGATGTGGGTTTGCTTCTAAGAAGTCACTACAAGTGGTACTTTTCAGCAGTCCCATTTGAAAGCATTAAAGGGAAGTTGTTCTGCCATTTAGTGTCAAAGTCTCGTTGGAGGAGTGTGTCAAATTGTCATTGGAGGAGTGTTGTTAGGAGGAGATTCTTGCATTGTTTGTACTCTATGTGCTCCATGTTCAAGGGCAGAGAGAGAAAATGAGGATTTTTACCTGAAAAAATTCTCCTTTGATGCACCTCAGTGTGGATTTCCATCAGGCATAAAAAGCCTTGGGAAAGAGGGAGAGGAGAGGGAAAACCATAACCAGAGGTAATTTGCAGTGACCTTTTCTCTGTGCTTGCCTTTTCCCAGGGGGCTTGCTGTTGTTCTGGCTCGGATGATCATGGAGTTTGCTTATAGTGCCCCAGCTTGTGGGGAGGAGGACAGGAGACCAGCTGTGCTAAAGGACGTGCACTACCTCTATCCTCTGTGCCCTCACTGCCATTGTCATCGTCATCATCAGTCTCTGCACCCCACCAATCCCTGAAGAAGAGGTAAGTGACTTACACTGACACCCTTTTCCCATCTGGATACCAAAAATCCCTGGGATCTGCCCTTTTCTGTTCCTGCAGTGGCTAAGCAATGGTGTGGAATGCATATGCTGCCAAGAAGCCCTTGCTCCTCAGCTCTCTCTATTCCCCAGGTCGCAGAGTGTTAATGCTGCTGAGCACTGAGTGCTTCAAATTGAGTGTGAGTTCCCATGCTGTGCCCAGAGTGGGCAGACACCACAGCCCATCATAACTGGAATAGAAAGAAAAGAAGAAGAGGAAGGAGATGAAATCACATTACAGAGCACTGCTGAGGAGGAATTAAATATATCTAATTGTAGCATCTAGCTTGTTTCAGCAGAGCCAGCATCAATCTTGCAGGGAAACAAGATTAATATCTTTTGCAACATGGGCATTTAAGAAAATAACATTTTGTCCCAGTGTGATCTCAATTAAATTTAATAACTTTGAGGGAAGCACAACTTTCTTTTACTTAGCACATTAAAATGGTGCAGAGGTGGGAGGTTTTATATTATAAAACCTTAAAGCAACTCTTCCCAGTCCCAAGTTTTAAAGCAGCTGCCAGTATAACAAAACGGCCACCTACCTCTCAGCAAAGGTTACTGGATAGATTAAAAAGACCTATTTTTTCCTGTCTAGCTGCATGAGAGAGAAAATGCTATGATGGCATCAATCTATTGCTTCCTCATAACTTGTAAAGCATTAACCAGCTCCATCAATGTTTGATGAAATGTTATAGGTGTCAAAGACACCCTGCTCCTAAAGATTACATGAAAGCAGGTGCTCAGATAGGGGAGAGGAGGGGGGAGAGAGGCTGTCTTTGTGTCTGCTTGGAGATAAACTCTCAGCTTTTATTAGCTATCAGGGCATCCACATGGGAGAGAGAAATACTGGCAAGGAGGCGCCATTAGTTCTGCTGCTTACGTTGTTCATGACTGCTCAGGGGTGGCCAGATGGTTGCCAGCAATTAATTACTGTGGTTTAATGAGTTCCCACTCATCATCTGACCTGTGATAGCTAAACATGTGCAGTGCTCCCTGCCCACAGCAATAGCAAGATAAGATGTATTAACACAGCACTGCTGAACAGTGAGCATCAAACCAGTAGTTCAGGAGATGGAGAAACTGGCCCCAGCACCTCCAGGCTTTTTAGTCTGACCTCTGAGGTATGAAAACATTTAAAGCATCTTCCAAGAGAGGGAGTTCAGCATGGAACCCACTATAAAAGAATTAGAGAAAAGAGGTTATGACCTTCAGAGATTCCCCAGGGGAGATTTTCCATGGTATTTCTACTGAAATGTGTGAGTTTATAGGTGCTGGATGTAAGTGACCTTATTTGACACATTCTTCAAAGAGCCAGGGGTATGGTCAGGGAGGGCAGGACTTTGTCTGAAGCAGCTGTGTGCAGTTATCCCAGAGGAACAAAGGATCAGAGGTGGTGGCTGCCCCACCTCAGG
>VZTT01042812.1:31773-42623 GCA_013400855.1 Buphagus erythrorhynchus | reverse complement strand
TTTGAACTGAGCTTTGACCTCCCCAGTCTTTTTCCTACCTGCCCTAGCAACTNCTCCCCAGTCTTTTTCCTACCTGCCCTAGCAACTCCCCTAAATACTTCCTGAGAGACCTGACCCTCCTTTCAAAGATGATACATCCTCTTTTTATTCCTAAATTCCTTCAAAACCTCGTTGCCCATCCAGGCTGGACGCTTGCCTCATTGACTCATCTTTTGGCGCACAGGGACAGTCTGTTCCTGTGCCCTCAAGATCTCTGTTTTGAAGCACTCTCACCTTTCCTGAACTCCTTTGTTTTTAAAGGCTGCTTCCCAAGGAACTCTCTGAATAAGTCTCCTAAATAGGCCAAAGTTTGCCCTCTGGAAGTCCGTTGTAAAAGTCTTATTGATGTTCTTCCTCATTTCACCAAATATCGAGAATTCTACAATTTCATGATCATTATGCCCCAAGCAGCCTCCAATCACCACATCTCCCATCAGCCCATCTCTATTTGCAAATGTCTGAACCATGGGTTCATTTGCAATGAGGGGAAATTGATTTCCCCAAGCACTAACAGGGGAAATGTAAGTATTTTGACAAGTTGTAGCAGGAACGAGACCCATGTCAGTTCTAGTGCCCAGTTTGGTGCCTACCTACAGGTAGCTAAAGTCTGAGTGAGGAACTGAAGGCACCCCCTGCTAATCCTCTGTGTCATAGTGCAATACCTATGCATGTTTCCTCAGTCTGTCTTTAAAGAACTGTAATTTACTGGAAAATATATTCCTGAATATTACTGTAATAACCCTCCTGAGTCTCTTATATCACTGGGTGCAATCGAAAGGGCAGACCTTGAGCTACTGTAAATCACGCTGGCTCCATTGATTTCAGTAGAGCTCTATTGATTTACTGCTGCAGAGAATCTGGTCTGAAATATTTCTGTGGTATTGTGTGCATTTAGGGTTAGAAGATTTACAGGCTCTATAATAAAGCTAAGAAGGCTCAGCATAACCATTCTCAATGGCTGATGTATTTCTTTGCCTTAGTGTATAAACAATTAACATCACCAGTCCGAGTTGTGTAACACAGGAAAATTAATATCTGGGATAGTACATCGATACTAGCTGCTAGGAAACTTCTTAATCAATACTAATAGGAAAATATTTCTTCATATATGTGCCTTTTACTGACATAATAAGGGTATAGGGTCATACTGCAAATGTCTGAGTCTCAGAATTGGAAGGAAAAGACACACTGAACTGACATGCCTTCTAATCAGCTATATAATATTTTACACTTCAGAGTAAATGCTTTTACTGATAATTAGCAAAGTTATTTGTACAAAAAAAAATAATAAAAAAGATATGCCAGATGTGGTAAGAGAAATGAAACTTGAAGTGTTGATAACTGGTTCACTAACGATTTTCAAAGGTCATTTCAAGTGCCATAATGAATTCTGCCTGAAAGCTTGTTTGAATGTATCCTTTTCTCCTTCTCTACAGATGGAAAGAATGATAATCTTTGTTGTAGGGAACAGCAGTGCATTAGACTGCTTTATGAGTACTTTAAAACAATTTTAGTGTAGATGAAAAAGTGTTAGTTAGAGCTACCTAAAGCCACAGGTGCAAGTGTGGACAAGTGTGCAAGTGTGGATTTTAGATACATCAAATAGTTGCAATTTACATTGTCCTTGTTTTGATAAGACCCAGATAACTTTTATATGCATGTATTTAGGGTGTTGAGACAAGGAAAGCTTAACCATTGTAAGAACTTACTTGCACAACAGGTAGAACTGCCCTACAGCCTGCTCTTCCCTTCCCAACCCTGACCAAATAGTCTTCTTGCCTTTCTACTTTTTTTCTTTGCAGCTTCTTTATGCTTCTGGAGTACTTAATATGCATGCCAGTTTATCTCACTAAGCTGACAGTGGGTGGGAGGAAGAGAACAAATTATTTTCTTTAGGCTTACTTGAGGCATCAGAAGAAGAGCCAAAGTAGTAAAAATGTGTAGGAAAAAATGACAAGGCTGGGAAGAAAGACAAGGCCCCACATCTATAAAAGAAACTAACTGCCAAACAAGCTCAGTTTTTTTATCTAAATGTGGTATCCTTATGCAGTATATCTTAAATATCCTAGGCTGAACACTGAAAAAGCACTACAGTCTTTGGGTATGCACACATTTCAATACTCAATAATGTTTCTGTAGTTGCAGAAATATATTTAAAATATCTAGCACTAGAAATAAAGATTGTCAGAACTGGAACTCATGTTGTTCCACATGCTGTGTTTCACAGGGCCATAGGAAACATCTGTAGGTAGGCATATGATAAGCAATGATGGCCCTTGCTAGCTGTTGTAATACAGGTGTTCAAAGAGCAGGAAATCAGTTTTTTTCTTATGCTCATAGAAATTTGAAACTCAAATAGTTCACTTTAACTTCAGCATTGCTGGCTTGAAAGTGAAAAAGTCCTCTCTTATCACCTGAAATGATCTCTGCTGATCCCACTTGCTCATTAGAATTCAATTACCTTTCTCCTGAAATTTAACTACCTTAGATTGTCCTACTGTACAAAGCATGTCAGTAAAGACCTGTTGAAGGGAGGATAAAGAAGAAAATGCAAAAGTAATCTGAATAAAAGGAGGAAATGGAGAATTTGCTAGGGGGTCATAAGGTAATCCTTTTCAAAATTTAAAAGAAAATTACAAAACTACCATATATGATCTCAGAGCATTATACCTCTGAACAGATGAACTATATAAATGGCTGTGACAGGTCAAATAAGCTTCCCTCAAACTAGAAAAAAGTAACTATAGCTTCCAAGATTTTGAGTCTATTGCTTGTATCCTCATGCAGTGTACTGTCATTTGCGCTGTAGTATGGGTGCCTCATGACCCTCACAGTAAAGAATTGTTTCCTAATACCAAATCTAAATCAACTCTCAGATTAAAGCAAATCCCTTTGCCCTATAACTACAGACTCTTGTGAAAAGTCCCTCTCTATCTTTCTTCTCACCCTATTAGGTACTGGGAGGCTGCCATAATGTCTCCCTGGAACCTTTTCTTCTTCAGTCTGAACAGCCTAACTCCAGATGCGCTTCAGCCCTGTAAAAATTTTTGTTTCCTCCTCTGGACTCACTCCAACAGGTCCATGTCTTTCCTGTACAGAGGACCCCAGAGCTAGATGCAGTGTTCCAGGTGGGGTCTCACCAGGGTGGAATAGAGGGGTGGAATCCCCTCCCTTACCTGGCTGCCCATGCTGCTTTGGATGAAGCCCAGGACAAGATTTGCCTTCTGGGCTGGGAGTGCACATGGCTGGGTCGTGTTGAGCTTCTTGTAAACCAACACACCAGAGTAAATTTCCTCAGGCCTTCCTTCAGTTTATAGATTTGGGTTGAGAGTACGATACCTTGTGTCCTGTGAATGGAATTTTAGTTGCACATATGCTGAGACAATGCACAATAAGGAAGGCGAGGACAATGAATGAGTTTTTGTTGATCACAAAGGCACAAAAAATACAGTAAGACAATGATTTAGAACAGAATAGAACTGGCTTTTCTGTTTTTTGAAAAATTCTGCAGTTTCAGATCTAGTTTATACTTCTAAAATGCAACAAAAATAAAACAGAAAAAATGTCTGAATTGCTTTGAGCTAATAGTAACAAATGTGGTAAAACTCAGATCTCTCATTCTCATGTAGTTTTTGTATTTTTTTATATTTATATACATATAAATATATATTTATGTGTGCATATATGCATGCCTGTATATTTTAAAATGCTTATTTTCTTAAAATGCCTCATAGCTTCAGAAATTGAAACTATTCTTTCTGGTAGGTGACTAAGCAATATGAATTAAATATGTCAATAGTATTGAAAACAATTTGGAAAATCAGTTAATGATTCATGTTTTTCCAAAATATGTTAGCAAAAAGTAGAACTCTGTTTTGAATAATGGTAAATTGAAAAAATGTGCTCATCGTGGAGCAGGCTTTCCCCTATTTTTCCTCTCTCACAGGCTTGATGCTGTGATCACTTCCCTGCAGAACCTGTTCCAGTGCCTAGCCACCCTCTGAGGGAAGAACCTTTTCTCAATTTCCAACCTAAACCTCCCCAGACACATATGTATCATATATCTGATAACATGATTTGGTATAAAGATGATAACACTCAGAAATTTGAAAGATAGCACATTAAACTTAAAAGCTGTGTTGCATTTGTCAACTGAGTTACAGATGCATCTGAAGCAAGTAAATATCATCAGTTTTATTTTTTTGTGTTTTTTTCATAAAGTACTTTTGAGCCAATAGCACTCCATGGAAGGGGCAACCCATACAATTCCATGGATACGTAAAGTAATACAAGACCTCATCTTTTTACTCCAGCCTGGTTTAGACAAGCTCCAACTAATTCTTTGCTTGCACAGATACCCCTCTGCTCTAAACTACTTTTCTTTGAGAGCTTCATTTGTCCATGGCACTGCAATTTTGCTGTGAGAAAGTGCTAGGACATCTGTTTGGTGTATAAAACATTCTTTGTGAAGAGTGTGCATCAAATTTAGGAAGGTGGTGGGTTTTTTTTCCCCCAAGGAAAAAGTGGAAATATATATGACTTTGCAGAAATTTCTTGCAGTGTTGTTGTTTCAGTCCTGTCTTTCAACAAATAAATAACTTCCAGAACTACAAAATGCTAGACGAAAAATGAGATTTTTACCTTAAACATGGCAGTTTTAACATCTGCCATGTACATCTGCCATGTACATATCTTTCACTAGCTCCTTGCCTGGTGAGTTAAGACTGCTAATGTGTGCTGGTCCTAATTCTACAGTGCTGAAGATCTTAACTGAGTCTTAAAGGAAGTTGAAAAAAAAAACCCATTTGTAAAGTTTTACTGTGAATTTGCCATCAATATTATCCCCATCCTTGTTTTTTCATTATAATATTAGCCTGAATTCAAAATGGGTCTTTCTCTTGACTTCTAAATTCTGTTCAACACAGTAATTCCCAAACTTTTATGGTTTTTGTTCATATTGCCATGGAAAGTAGTCTAGTTGTCTTATGAAATTTAAAAAGAAAATCTGCAAACTGTCAATGTCAGTGTAACTGCCAGTGCAGGTGTTGATCTAGAAAGAAGTATGGGTATTTGAAAATCATTCTGTGGTTGGAAAATAGGAGAGCTGCTAGATTAAAAGTCAGGAATAAAAAAAATGCATAGAAACACAGGCTAAAAATTTCAATATATCAAGCAAACATTTCATTCCTTATCAGAAACAATGGTACAAAGATCTCTCAGGTATCTGTAATAATGTTCATGGTGGCACTGCTGAATATCTTCAGAAAAAAAAAAATCATTGATTTCTCTTTTGGGGAGGAAAGATGTTGGGAGGAGAAGGAAAAGGGATAACTGCTATATAATCTAACAACATTTTTTTCCTAGCTCAACATAATTTTTTCTTTCTTCAATTCTGCATCTGAAAGCTCCTATTTTATCATTTCAACATGCCACACTGTTACACTATGCAATGTGGTTATGTATTGAAAGGTCAATTTCACCTAAAAATGGAAAGTTGTTCCACACACCTATTTTCAGCTTATAAGGCTTCCCTTAGTTCATGTAACAGATTTCTAAGGCAATAGGAAGAGATGAGCTTAGCTGAGTACTCTTATATATTATTCACATATCTAAAAATATAGAATATTTACCCTCATAAGTTTTGAATTCCAATTTTCTAGAGTAAAAAAGTACTTAATCTATTAAAAAATATTTCATCTTTATTTAGAATAAAGGAGGGTTTTCTCCATGGCTCTATACATACAGCCTAGTAAACAGGAATATGCCTTGCTACTTAATATATTTATTTCCCAGCATTGCCTAATAAATGTAGAAGGTGACATTGCATGATTATGTCTCATCCAATTCTGTCATCCAGTCCTGTACTTGATTGAAATAAGATCTGAAAATGAAAAAATCTTTCCCTGACAGCCTCCTTCATCCTTCCTCCTTTTTCTTTTCCCTAGGGCTGAGCTGTGTGAGGGTCCATAAGGAATTGGGTCAGCCCCAACTGTTTCTCACTAAAATGTTCAGAGTCAATAATGAAATAAACCTGTGGCAGTTTTGCTAAAATGGAGCATGTAAAGTATGAAGGTTTTATCTGTACTTCTTCATGTTCGTAATGATTTCTAAACTCATCCAAGGAAGAATATGACTAATAATGCTGTACCTTTCCTCACAGTTTTTATTAGACTCGGTGTTAAGAATGTGTCAATTTTGTGGCTCCAGTTTGATCTAGGCTTTTGAATAAACGGTAAGATTATTTAATGTCTAGGAAAATTATTGTGTAACTTTCTTGTAAATATTCATTGCTAGTATCGGTTATGAGTACTGAAGTAACTAAACCAATCCCAGAATCTCCAAGAATCCATATTTCAGTGTTGGAGTACAGGGAGTAGGAAGAGGAACTGGAGATTTTAACACAGCTCAAGCATGCATAAAACTATGTATAAAGGTAAAGGTCATTCTCTCTGTAGGCAGATGGAAGCATTGCATTTTCTCCTGTCCTTTGTGCATAACTTTCATTATCTTTCATTTCTCTAAGTAGTGTCTTTTTTATTTCATTGAAGGAATTAATCAATTTCCTTAAGATGGTAGCACTGAATTGAAGTAGGATGGCTTAGTGCATCTAAGTTCTTTTAGCTATAGGCCTCTTGGGTTTTGCTTGTTGCCAGCAAAAATCATTTCAGGTCCCTCCACAAATTGTCGCCACTGCTTTTTTTTGGGTGGTAGTAGCAGGAGAGGGTTCAGGCAGAAAGACCATAAGACCTACTGCTTGCATGGGGTGTTTCCTACTTCTCAAGAATGCCATGTTTCAGAAACACAAAACTTCTATTATATTCTAGTCTACATGCCATTCTACTTCTTTTTTTAATCATGGAAGGAGTATGCATGATTCAATGTTAAATACACACACTTACCATTATGGTTGGATATCTTCACTATTGTAGAGGGAAACCCAGCAAGGTCAGGTAGAATTGTCACCTTATGGTGAGGATTTTTTTTCAAAATCATATAAATAATATGTGTGTATATTATATATACATATAGACTGAGACCACTGAAAGCTGTTTTTGCATGCCTTTGATATACAGATAAGATTCTGAAGACTTAATTTGAAGAAAGGCTTTCTACACAAACATCAGAACCCCTTTTTGTATTGCACTGTCTCTCTTTCTAAGGTTTTAATCTGAGATCTTTGGAGCTTTAATTTTATTCCTTTTTTTTTTTTTTTTTTTTTTTTTTTTGAAGCAGTGAAGCAGGGCAGTGCACTCACAAGTTATTTATTATTTTTATCATGTGTTTTGCACATTGCCTCCCCATAAAGACGTGTAGAATACAGACCTTCACAAATAATTTTCTTACCTCTATTTCAACCTAGTCTTATTTTATTCCAAATAAGGTCTTACTGAATATTTCATGGACTAGGATACTACTGAAAATAGAAAAGCACTCAAGTCTGTTTCTGTGCTGTTTAGCCTTCAGTCAGAGCTGATGAGAGGAAACAGGGAATTGCCCTTTTATAGACAATTCTGAGTTGTGGAGTCTTTGGTTTGTTTTATGTTGGAAGTAAATATCAGCAGCCTGAAATCTCTGGCAAAGGCTCAGTCCATTTTGGCCCCTCTCCCTGTTGGAGATCCCAAACACTAGATGGGCGCCCACGCATCTGGGGAGCTGGAGAGCAGGCTCAGCCCATTCTACCAGCCAGCAGGACACACAGGGCTCAGAACTGTGGCAAATCAAGCAGCCAGCAAGAAGATAAGGCATTTGGCCAGGGGAGAATGGTGGAAGCTGTCAGAAGTCAGGAGCTGGACAGCAGGCAAGCTGGGCAGGAACCAGCCGCGCTCTTGGCCAGCTGGCCCGAATCTCTACTTGCCAGCTTGGTAAGTCACCAGATGATTGCTTGTCATCCTGCTGGAAGTTATAAGGCCATTTTGCAGTTTAGAAAAAAAATGAAGGGAAAAGAATGTTTTATTTTGTATTATTTATGTTATTTCTCATGAAAGGCTAAACAGGTAAGTTTCCAGCTTTTCCTCAATGCTAACAAATTTAGAGATTTGCTAACTTTTTAAAAATGGCAATTAAGAGTGTGATACAGATCCAGAGCCACAACTTTGAAGAATCACCTGGCTTTAAGTCTTGTAGAACTGGGAAGATGTAAATAAATTTTTGATATATTAGTTCATTTTGCAGACTTACCTGAAAAATAGCTTGAAAATATAACCAGAGATAATAGCTCAAAATCATCTGCCTAAATACTTTCTGCTTGTAAATTCTGAATGTGGGCTGAATGTAAATTTGAAAGCTGTCATGATATCACAAAATAAAAAGTTGCTTGAAAATTGATGCATATTTTAATCTTTTTCTTCTTTCTTTTGGCAAGTCTAATTTCTGTAAATATTTACATAAAATCACTGGTTGGACAATATTGTAAGTGGTTGCTTTTTTAATTAGACCTAATGGACAGAGTGAGGAAAAAAGGCTCTTAAGTGCTTCTTGAGGTCTAAATTAGAATCAATGAACTTCAAAGATAAATATGATTTTAAATCCATTATCCGGCATGATTCAGGATAAGCATTTATTGACTAATCAGCACTCCATATTCAGCTGCTTGAACATTTGTGAGAACACACTGGAAATCTGCAAACTCAGCTAAAGCAAAATCACATACACTTCCTATCTGCAAAATAGTTTTGGTAGTACTTGGTGAATTACATTAAATTATTTTCTTATAGTATTAGGTTTAAACTCAGCCTTGTGCCTGGAGACTGCAGCTACAGGTCTACCCGGATCATTCTGTATGCATGGGAAAGGTAAGAATGAGACAGATGGAGATTTCTTTGGAGTGCAGGGCCCAAATCTAAGAGAGCTGTGGCAAGTTTGATTAATCACTCAACATCCTGCTTCATAACTATTACTTAAGGTTTAAGAGTAACTGCTTTCCTTTGTCCCTGCTGTGGACAGGGATATAAAGATACATGCTGTGCATGCAGGGACACTTTCTGTTTTAGTCCTTCACATGTACCTGCAGGTTCTCTTTAATATGTGACAGCCTGAGGAAGAGGCTGATTCCAGACACTGCAGCTTTTTTGCAGTGATAGTGTGAGCTTATAGGGTTGATATTATTGTTGTATTTTATTACCTACTTTTTTTTAATTTTTATTATTATAGTGATGTGTAAATTTATTAATGGGTTTACTTGCAGATAATTTATGATAGTTGGGATATTTTTTATATTCTTCACATGAAAGAGGTAAAAAGGAACTCTAACCCAGTTTAAGTCTGATGTCCAGTTATGTAGGTCAGTCATGTGCAGCTGGTGATTCAGTACAAGTCCACAGCTCCAGCATGAAAAATTATATTCTTTTTGTTAGTTTGGTAGATACAATAGTCCGACTAGAGCCATCTGTCAGAATGACTGACATGAGCAGGTTCTTAGGGCAGCAAAACAGACTTGTTTGCTTTTTCTCTGCCTGGGACTTGGAAAGTTAACTGTCTTGTTGAGAGCTCTGGGAACAATAGATATTGCTTGATCAACAAGGGGAAACATACCTCAGTCATGGTTCTGTATGCAGGACCAGCAAGCAGGAACAGGTCTGATTTTCTAGGACTCACATTCTTCCTCCTTCTCCTTTGCACACTGTGCTCTTGTCTCTGGGATGGCTATGTTCTGCTTAGCATCTTCTGTGAGGTTGGGATATAGCTTTGTTCTCAGCCATGGCATAACCTGCTGATTGACCATGAAAAACTATTAATGTAGCTGAGTTACACTGTGGAGTATAGGGCTGAGTTAGGTTTTGCCCATATGTCTCCATTAAGAGAGAAGTGACTCCCACCAATTTTTGCCTGTTAGAGTGCTGATGGCAGTGTTCTAGTAGCTGAGTAAGTACTGTGTGATTTCTTCATCTTATGTATGTTTTAGACTAGTGTAGTAAGAAATAGCTTGCATTATTGCAAGTAGAAGAGTAGCCTGAATAAATACTCTTTTAAGTCTTTGAAAACATCGGACACAAGTGGAAGCAGGATATAGCTTATTCGACTAAAGAGTTCAGTAATTAATGGGCAAATAAAATAAATTAGCCTTCTTTCTGCTATTAGCATTAATGGTTTTATTTTAAAATTTTATGGGTTTATTTACAAAGCACAGAAATGCTGGAAAGTTTGCAGGATATTTTAAATAGTATGTTTTAAAGTAAATTGCAGCATATATAAATTTGACTAAGGATAAGCGTGGTTCAAAGCATGGTTCAAAGTTCGGATGACAGACAAGTATCTGAGATCCCAAAATAGAAGTTTATGGATGACTCATTTCTACTCTAATCTATGCTTTTGAAATCCTTTCTGGTAGTGGTATATAAGGCATGAATAAAACCTAATTCAAAATTAGCCCAGTATTTTGTGTGATCTTCCTAACTATGGTTTCTGGCTTTGTTTGGGCTTTTTCTTTTTAAACTTCTAAAGGTATATGCTGTTTAAACATAAACCTGATGGAATCAAAGATATTAAAAGTGAAATTCAGAACAATCCAGGTATGTTTTTCAAAGCTGGATGTAAATCTTTGGAGAGGCTCGTTCACTTTGTGCAGAAACTTCAGACTGGGGCCTCCTACTATTTCAGTATCAGGTGGGTTATGTATAAGAATTCAATATTTGGTATCTATTTGAAGTTCCACAATTTAAAAACAACAGCAATTGAATATACATTAATATACATTACTCTAGGGTTGAACCCAAAAAAACAACCCTAGTACACATTCAGTAACCCAAATAAAAAATATAACTTCCTATTGCTTATGTGAATTTTTGAAATAAAGACTGCAAGTCACAAAAAAA
>VZTT01042812.1:17413-31730 GCA_013400855.1 Buphagus erythrorhynchus | reverse complement strand
AAAGGTAGGCTGCTTTCACATCTGATCATGACCTTTTTATTCTTGTATCTGTTTTCATTCAATACTTGTTTTATTGAACATTTGCTTCTAGTTATTACGTACTGAGCAGGCCAGGATTTTTTAAGATCTCAGTAAGAAAAGCACTATCACTCTAAACTGGTAAATTGAATTATGGAGTAAATGATGGAAACTACAGAAAAAGTGATAACAATCTTATATCTCGTGTAACGCTGGAAACCTCTGCTGCAGTATTGTACCAATTGTTCCACGTGGATCGTGGCACGCTGCACAGCATTCCTGTCCCCAGCTCAAAGTCCTCCTGTACTCTTGTAGGGTTTTGTTACACAGGTTCATTGGTTACTGATAGCAGCCAAATCCATAATGTGCACTAGGAGAAGTCACAGTACAATATGCTCCCACACTCTTGTTTCAAGAAAGATACAGTTCCCAAGCGAGTACATATAATGTTTCAAGTGGACAAGAAAATATTATGCAGAACTATGAGTGAATGTGTGTTGAAAACATGCACTTTAATTGACTTTGCACTAATTATTTTTACACAGGTTAATTATTGCATAGAGCAGTTTTACAGTATCCTTGGTCCAGAGGCAGGCACTTGAGTAATCGTGACCACTCTGCCATAGCTGGCTAATAGCTGCTCACAGACTATTCAGTGTGAAATCTATATAGCTGAGAAGAAATCAAGCACATGGATCGCAAACTTTGCATTCTGTAGTCTTCTGGATGTACCACTGCACTGGTGACGGGAATTTTAGGTTGTTTGGTGTTGTGTAAAGAAAGGAATTGCAGAACTAAAGGATGCAAAGAAAAGGATATGGCAGAAGTGCTCTTCCTGATATGACACAGATATTTTTATGGTATGTGTTTTCCTGCAAAACAAAGGTGGCTGTCCTGATGCATAAACAATCATATGAGACTTAGAAGTAATTCAACGTCTTAAATTCACACTGTTTAAGCAAATGAACGACAAACTTTGCATCACACATGGCAATAATGAAAAACAAAACTTACTGGGTTTGGATCTTTCTCAAGATGGTGGTATTTAGCATATATTAGCTACTATACAATTGCATTAGAAAACATGACTGTGTTGTGAGGGATCAAAGGCATGACGTCTGTATTGTAATACAGCCAAAAATATATTTATTATATTCTGACAAAACTTATTTCTTTTTCTTTTCTTTAGTCTATTATTTTAATGTAAAGAATACTTTCGATTCTGGGAAAAAAAATACTACTATATAAAAATAAAGATAATAGCACAAGCAGCATGCAAAGCTTAAGTCACCAAAACTCTGCAAAGTCTGTGATTATTAACTGCTAAAGCTTTCTGATCTAGGGATTACTTAAGACACGTTCCGTGAGTGGGGCTGTTGAATTTATTTCACATGATCAGTTTCAAGTATGTATTTTCAAGATATGTTCTTCATTCTGTAAGTAGAGTCAGATTATTTGATTGTGGCGAAACAAGCAGCATTTTAATGAAAACATTTTTATTGACTTTTTCCCATTCATCTGTGAACCCATTTTAGTATAGTTTGATAATCAGGGACAGCTAGAGTCATTTTACTGTGCTCTGATTAGTTCATCAAGGACAGCAGTCCATAATGGAGACCTAATAGAGCACTGACAACCCAGTTCTATGCAGCAGATGAGCAACTTGCATTTGATTTGAGCAAAAGCCATGAACTTGAATTATTCATCCTTTCACAATCTCTGATCTTTAGGGAACATAACACCATCTCCCCTTACACAGCATTGTCTGATGTTACCTTATTTAAACAGGATATATTGTATGGAAAAATGTAAATTACACACCTCTCCTCTTCCCCAGTGAAGTCCACGTGATGGGAACATAACTGTATGGCAGATTATATGATGGGGTGTTACCCACAGCCATGGTGCCACAGCTTGTCAGGGGTCTCCTGAACCTACAAAAGTGGGAAGCCAGCCTAGCACAAGAAGAGATGTTGCAGTGGTGGTACAAAGTGGGCCAAGGCACAAGGCTAAGAAAAGAAAAGTTACGGAGCAGGGAGGAAAGTATGCTAAAGAAAATATTAAATACAGCACAAAGACAAGTGCATGTATATACCTTTGGATTTTATTTTGTCAGATTATTTTAATCTACCAAATATATGTTCTAGGTAAACAGGAGGGAAAAATCCACACTGCAGATGCATTTTATGCCTGCACAGAGAGAAGGCATATGTACATTAGGTATGAGTGGCACGTATTCTTTCAAGTTTTTTTTTGTATATTGAAAGACATGTAAAAAGAGAATAAACTCTAAACTGGAATTTGGCCAGGAACACAAGCCAACGATACTTCTGAAATGGGATGCATTTTTGCTGTCATTTGACTTTAGTGCAGATGTAGTACTGTCTGCAGTATTTCTAAACTTTGGATTAAGCTCCTTTTTTCAGCTGAAGTATAGTATTTCTAAAAGGAGCTACTAGATTTAATTATGTTAATTAAAGTAAGATTCAGAACTATAAGATTTATTATGAAAATTCTTCAACTCTTTTACGTTTGGTTTTATGATGTAATTAAACATTGTCTATGAAGTTTATTTTCGTCCCATGTAATGTTTTTGTTCTTTTACAACAAGCTTATAATTAATGAGAGAAGTAAAGACATGTGATGTATATGAACAAAAAGGCAACATAGTACCTATAAATCTGAAGGTGTTTACCATCTGCAAACATGTCTGTATTATTTCTTTAGTTAGATGTATATTACATGTGGAGTTTTTAGGATATAATGAACACAACTAGTCATTGAAGGAAAGTGCAAAATAGAACAATACCTGTAGCAGTAAGAAAACCATGTTTTCAAATGACATGGTAGGTATCTGTATATTTTTACATATTAATTGGAAGATATATTTTTTCATATTAATTTAGCAAGTAAATAGTTTATAACTGAAAAAACTTTAAAAGCCAGGTTTAGTCTTTCTATTTTGCATGAAGGTTCTACATTGTCAGGTAATTTTTGTTGGGCTTAAGCTACAAATTTTTTTTCTTTTGGGGCATCTGCTAACTGTTTTTCATTTCTTTTGTTTTTCCCCTGATGTTAACAAGGACTTTTAAAGGTCTGTCCTGGTATCAAACATTGTCATGGGTTGACCCAGGCCAAATACCAGGCACCCACCAAAGTCACTCCCCTTTACAGCTGAACAAAGGAAAGAAAATATTACAAAGGATTCATGCGTTGAGATAAGGAACAGAAGAGTTGCTTATCAAATGCCATCATGGGCAAAACTGATTCAACTTAAAGATATGAAGTGAATTTATTACTAACCAAATCAGAGCAGGATAATGAGAAGTAAAATAAGCCCTTAAAAACACCTTCCCCCCACCTCTCCCTCCTTCCCACCTCTACCTTGTCCCCCATTACTGCAGGGAGACAAGGAGACATAGGGGTTTCGGTCAGTTCATCACCCGGGACTTCTCCAGCTGCTCAGGGAGAAGAAGTCGTTCCCCTCCTGCACTGTGGGGTCCCTCCCACGGGAGAGAGCTGTCCATGAGCTTCTCCAGTGTGAGTCCATCGCATGAGCAACAGCTGTCTGCGGGCTGTGGGTGGATCTCTGCATCCCCATGGATCTCCATGGGCTGCAGAGGCACAGCTGCTTCACCGTGTTCTGCGCCACAGGCTGCAGAGGAACCTCAGCTCTGGTGCTTGGATAGCCTCCTCTCCCTCCTTCTCCACTGATGTTGGTGTCTTCAGGGCTGTTCTCACATATTCTCACTCCTCTATTCTCTGGCTGCAATTACAACTACGCAACGAATTTATTTTTTCTCTTAAATACATTATCATGGAGGTATTAACACCATTTCTAATTGTCCCAGCCTTGGCCAGCAGCACATCCATCTTTGGAGCCAGCAGGGATTGGCTCTGCTGGACATGGAAAAAGCTTCTAGAAGCTTGGAGCCAGGCCCATAGCCTCACCCTCCAAAAAAGAAAACCTAAGGCCATGCAAAACCAATACAAACATAGATAAAATTGGCCAACAAAACCGAAAGTTAAGGGAGAAATGTATGATAGAGCTATGATTGGTATGACTACCTAAGCATTAATTATATTTGCACCGCTGCATAGCAGAGTCACTAAAGGTAACTTTCACATTTTGTGAGCTGCCACATCCAGTCCTCCTTTGCCTGCTTATCTGTGTGTACACAGTCTCTCAGTATGACAATGGTTAACATAAGGGAATGGTTTTAACTCCAGTGAAACTCATGTAGCTTAGCATAAGGTCCTGACTACATACAGCTTCCTGCAGACCTGTCTTTCCATTCCTCTAAGCAACCACTGTCTTTAGTTTCATCTTTCTTTCCTTTTTTTTTTGTTTTTTTTTTTTTTTTTTGTACTGCATTCACAGATTGTCACCTCACTCAGTTATTGATCTCTCCTGTGCTACAAATTCACTCAACACTGCCATCCCTGCCTTAAAATGATTTCCATGGGGGAATCTTGAATCTATTGCTTTGAACTTAATTGACTTTTAAATTGAATTGAAGGAAGGAATAAAGTTACATTTCTATTCTGTCTGTTTTGGTTCTTCTGAGCTAAAAGGAGAAAGATAACTTCTGTCATCAAAAAAGCAGGCATGATGCTGAATGCACACAGACTGTTATCAAGTGTGTAGATTATATTTTAGAATTTCTTCATCCTAATATTGCTCTATCTCTACATGTTCAAAGGCACAATTTCTATAGGAAATTTTGTAGTTTATTTGTTGAATTCTCAGCTATTGCTTTGTAATCCTGTTGAGAAGATCATGCCACATGTCTGAGTATGCAGCATGAATAATTCCCTTCTTAGACACAGTGGGGTTTCTTGGTACACCTACCTTCTACCTTCTTCTAGGCTTTCCTAAAGGTAAAAGCCCAAGCACTGCAAAGGTTACATGAGCTGGCCTTTGGGGCACAGCAGGAAGCTTTCCAGTTTATGTTTGTCTGTTAATTTCTGTCAAAAATATTCCTGCTCATTGTTTTTCTTAGGTTTTCATTCCCTGAACTTTGAAAGAACGGTTTGTACTTCATGCACAGACAATGTGCATGCTGACATGACAGACGAGTATTCTAAGTGGCTGTCCAATCAGCTGAGGTGACATTGATATTCTCTGCCCATAAAAGAAAGCACAAATTTAGGAACCTCTCTGAAATTTGCTAGCCATTTTGGCTATTAGGCAAATCCAGCCTGGTTGTACAAAGCACTATCTGGTGATCTTTTCAGCAGTCCTTCAAGTCAAAGAATTTACTTTTAATGAAAAGAACTGCAAATGTCTAATCTGTTTTGCAAATTATGCCTCTTTTTTTTTGTGGAGAAGACAGACTGAGAGGGTTGGTGGTGTTCATCCTGGAGAAGATGTTGGGAAGACCGTCAAGCACCTTCCAGTACCTGAAGAGGGCCTACAAGAGGGCTGGAGAGGGACTTTTCAAAAGGGTTTGTATTGATAAGAACAGGGGTAATGGTTTCAAACTAAAAGGGGGTAGATTTAGATATTAGGAAGAAATTCTTTACTGTGAGAGTTGTGAGGCACTGGAACAGGTTTCTAGCCAGAAAAGAGAATGCCCCATCCCTGGAAATGCTCAAGGCCAGTTTGGATGGGGCTTGAGTGGCCTGGTGTAGTGGAAGGTGTTGCTGTCAATGGCAGGGGAATTAGGACTAAAGGATCCTTCAGGGTCCTTTCAATCCAAACCATTCCATGATTGGCATCATTTGGTTCTGGCAAGTAATTATGGTGGCAAAACTGTATGTAAGTAGTGACTGCTTTATTGAGAGGCTAAAACACTTCCTTCTTTTTACATTTCTTTTCACTGCCTTTAGCACTTCTGCGAAAGAGAAACCTGAAAAAGCATATTCTGGACTGGATGTGAAAGTGGCAGTAGCTTCTGCAGAAATTAAAATCTTGTACCAAAATTCATGGAAGCACCCTTTGGTGGTCAGATTTATTGATCTGCTTTGCTATAGTGTAACTCTGAGATTTCCAATCTTTGATCTGTGGTACATGAAAACTTGTAGGACATGTTTAAACTGTCTTTGTATTAAATTTGCAGAATTAAATTCCACAATTGTCATGGGAAATATTTAGAGGTCCATAAACTGAAAAAGGTTGAAAATAATTTCTTCACATATACAGCTTCATGATATTTACAGAATCACAGAATAGTCTGAGTTCAAAGGGACCCAGAAGGAACATTGAGCTCAGCTCTTAAATGAATAGCACACAGAGGGTTCAAACTCATGACCTTGGCATTATTAACACTAGGCTCCCACCAAACTGAGCTAATCTCAGATTAATATTAGGAAGAGATGCCTGTTATATTTTGAGTAGAGATCATTCTGACTGAACCACAGCTTTTGTACTGACAGAAAATCATAGAAGTATAGAATCATTTAGTTTGAAAAAGACTCTCAAGATGATCAAGTTGAACCATAAACCCAGCACTGCCAAGTCCATCACTAAATGATGGCATGAAGCACCTTATTTCTCCAGGGATGGTGACTCAGAAGATTTTCTAGGACAAGTATAAAAACCCCAATGACATAACAAACTATAAATATAACAAAGTCAGAAAAAAAGAACTATCTCATGATACTGGCAGAAAAACAAAGGGTGGAAATAGAAGTGATGGATATAGCAGGAGTGACATCAGGTTTTCTTTACTGTAATAAATACAAATTTACATCTAAGTCTTTGTATGGTGCTGATGTTTGCTGCAGATACACACCATGGTAGGATTAAGAGGTCTGTAGGAATTTCTCATCTTTTTATAATCTACCCTGCCCTTTCTATCCCATTTCTTAATTATTTAGTATTTAGACTTCTCCCATGTTCCTCTGTTCCTGCCTCCAAGATCCTTCCTTTGCTTCAGGAAACTCACTAGGCTCATTAGACATGCATGCACCATTTACTTCCTTCCTCAGTAAGTGCCTGGGAAACCAAAATAAGATAGATGAGAACTGGAAAACGTATCGAAGAGGATTTACAGTTGAATTTGAGCATTCTGATACAAAATTGAACAAGCCTCTGATTGTTCATGGTCCAAAAATCTCTGTGGATTCTTCTAATCTTATCCTTTATTATGGCATCTAAAACTCTGTAGAAAGAGGAATATAGTAAACATAAATTCGTACCTTCTTTGCCAGATCTTTTCCTTCCCTTCAACGTGCCTTTCTCCCTGTGCCCATTCTCCATCTTAATACATGGGGCACCAGGCCAGCTTTGTGATTGTCTTGTGAGGTGCAAGAGTTTTGCTAGGAAGTAGCAGCTGATTCCAGCATTTAAAAGTACTAAGACTGTGGGGGGGAGGGGGGGGAAGAAAAAAAAAAAAAAGAAGAAAACCAGAACAGAACATTTCCTGCCCTTCTTTGTCTTATTTCTCAGACTTGTTGCAGAAGAATGGTTTCTATCTGAGCTATTACTGCCTCTGGGTTTTTTTTTTTTTCCAGTCATAGCTCTGGAACTGCTGATGAACCAAAATCTTCTTAGCTGCTCCTAGTAATGCAATCTGTTGTTTGGCTCTAAAATTATTTTAATTGTCTAATTAGCATTTAATCACCTAAACTTTGGTCTTATGTTCTGAGTTTTGATGAGTTGTGTATATTCAGTTTTGCTGTCACTTTCCTTCTGGTCTTTATTTTCCCTTCATATAGGTTGAGAAAGTGTTTAAAAGGTGCTTAAAACTTTTGTTTCCTTTTAAAACCATTTTGGTATTTTCAGCTACTAACTGAATTTAAAAATTCTGCAATAATATTCATTTTGAACAATTCAAAATCAGATCTTGACTGCAGAAAGTCAGTGTATTACTGCATTAATAATATGATATTAGCAGTTAGCATCTTGGTAATCGTTGAAGATAAAAGAAAGGAAAAAGGCTGGAAAGAAGTAGCTTTCCAAAGCAAATCAGCAAGAACTAACAGGCTGTGGCTGTAGGAGGTTTCCTGAGGAAGGGTAGCTTGCCATACGGTATATTTTTCAGTTATATAGTTTAGCCGAATAACTCCGGTAGCGTATTCAGGATGCATCCCATTGGGATAAAATTTATTCACGTGCTGTTTCTTGCTTGTGGTCAACTAAATATCAGGGAAAGAAAGACATCATAAATTCAATCAAATTGTGCTCCTTGAAATAAAGTATTTTTGGTTTTTTTGGTTTTTTACTGCTCTTTTTCCAGATTATATATCAGAGCAGAAGTCAAACTGGTGGGGCACAACAGTTTCCTCACCAATAAATTTTACAGAGGTGACTGTATGGAAAATTCAGGCTGTGTCTGGATCCCATGCTGGTGTAGGGAATCACTGTCTTTTTGCTCAGGTAACATGCCTAAAGGCCTTCCCATTATGTCCCTGGGTCTCATAGGACTTCCAGTAACCCAGATAAAAGGGCTGCAAAAGCTATCTCCTGCCTGAGCTGAGGGATGGTGCTGCTTGTAATCCTGTACCAAAAAATACTAATGCTGCCTGTGGAGTGAGTCTTCTCTTCTGCTGTTTCAGTTTAAAATTAGGAAAAAATAATATTTGATTTACTGTGATGTGCTTGTTTGTAGACCAAAAGTGCACAGAGAAGGAAGTTCACCTTGAACAGTTAGTTCTATCTTGCTAGGAGACAGTAACAGGAGTTGAAGACTGAGTCCACAGCCTGTTCCTTCCTCCCTCTTTCCCTCTCTCCTTTCCTCTCTCTCCTTTCTCTCTCACCCTCTGCCCTAATTTTGTCTAGACTGGCACTGCAGAGGGAGTACATTACCAGCTTCAAGACTAACCTGGTCACTGAACATTGAATTTAGACATTATCATATGCATGTTGCCATGACCATTCTTTGACATGAGAGGTATTTGCTATTATCCAAAAGATAATAACTCTAATGGCCTAAAGCATTAATTTTCAGTTGAGTCTAGTGAAATATACTGAAAACTGTCATTAAATACTTAGAGACACTCTTAAGTCACTACATGTAATAGCAATTGCAGTTTGTAATCATTATCTCAGCAGAATAAATCACTTGTTACTCAGTATAATTGGCAATTGCACATAAACTTTACCATAAACTAGCACTCTAGAAATCTAGAAGAAAGATATTATTGACAGTTGTTGGGCAAATTAGTATTGAATTCAAAGAACTGTTGAAAAGAAGAAAGGAATGTTAAAGCATATTTACTGAATGTGGATTAAAAGGGTACTCATTAAAGGTTATGACTATCAAACCTGATAAGATTTTCTTTGGGACAAACTCTGTCTTAGTCACACTGGAGTGAATAAATTGAAGTAAAAGGAGTAACTTTGAATTAAAATCAGAACGAAGATTTGATTCCTCAGTGTTTAGCTGCTCATGCTGCTGTACCTGGGCCTGTTTGTATATTGTAAGGGATTCCCTTTGCCCACTTTGTAAGATGACATTCTGAGAGGCTGGAAAAATAAAAAATCTAATTTGTCTTGGAGTCCAGGATATGTGTCAAATTCTATTGCTTATGATGACTTTAGGGAGATGAGATATCAGAATATATTAATCCCAGTTTTCAAAGCAGCTGACGAAAAAGAAGAGAAAAATGCATTGGACCATCCTTTATGGACATTTGTATGCAAGCCTAGAGTTGCTACATAGAATAATATTTGGTATCAAAATAGTGGCAAGAAGAAAAGTATTACTGTGATTTCAGAGCTGATTGTAGACTGAGAAAATTCCTTTAATATAGACAAAATATTAAAATGAATTTTTCATTAGATTTAGTTTTAACACAGAAACTTGATCTTAATACAATATTTGGAGCTTATTCGTCTCTCACAGATTTGGAGCTCAGTAGCAAGATAAATTTTGTACAAATTTCACATTTCATTTGACATTATTAAATATAAATAGATTTTTTTTTCTTTTAATACTGGCAAAGCTTTCCCTTGCAAGACCCTTCACAAGCTTCTGCTTTTTTTTTCATTTAAGCTGCTGCTTAAAGTTACCTGTGTAAATTTAGTTCAAGTAATTCAAGAGCAGAATTCAAGTGCTGTCTCTAGTTTTGTAATTCTATGCATCCCTTTAATCTGTAGCTCCACAGCATTGCCTCTTTCCCAGTACTAGAAATATTTTGATGTGAACACTTACATCCTTTGACTAATACTGGATCCAAAAGTCTCAGTATCAGATGGGCAGTCCAGGTTTGGTTTATGTCAACATTTATGTTACGGTTTATGTCTGGGTTTGGTATACAAACTGAAATGTAGACTTTACAAAGGTTTGAAATTCAGTCACCATTTTGGAGCTTGGAGAGAAGAAAAAATGAACTAATAGAATGCCTATGGCTGTATTTCTGCTGAGAAAGAATATCATGCTTCACCATTTTTAGGCCATGAAGACTTCTCAAGCTCTTGCAGTTCTATCTACTTCATATTTTTTCCTCCGGGTCTTTCAGACTCTTCTGAAAAGCTATTAGAGAGTTAGTTTTTTGGGGTTTTTTCGGGATTTTTTCGGGATTTTTTCGCGAATTTTTCGGGATTTTNTTTTTTTTTAAATGCATGCATCTAGCCCTTTGGTTAACTAATGACAAGCATTATCTATTCTTTTGAGTCCAAGTTGAATCCCTTGAGTATTTGTATTCTGGTATAACTATTTGATGTCTTTGCCCTGTGCTTGGGAAAAGTCAAGTTCATCAGATCCCTGCAAAGCAGCCAGAGGAAACTGCTTTTACTCCTCTTGTTGCCTTTTTGCTTCTTCGGCTAAGTGCTGATGAGATATACTCAAATACAGATAGATTTTAACAGAATTCCCAACAGTTTTTGCACCTAGATATATTTATAAATATATTTACTCCATTTCCCTCTTACTTTAGTAAAAGAAACTTATAAAGAGCAAAGTAATAGCACTAGAATTAAAAAAAAAAAAAAAAACAAACAAAAAACCCCAACAGAATATCTAAACCTTATATAGTTCAAAAGCATTTAGTGTGCCATGAAGATTGAAATATGTATCATATTCAAGTGTAATATGCTTTCTGTCCTCATGTGTCCCCATCAAGTTCAGGAACAGCTTATTAAAAGGAAAGTAACGAGTAAAACTCAGCAATACAATCAAATGTCAATGCACAAGCTGGATAAAGAGAGCAGTCCCATGAGTATACTTATAAGTAAATTAAAATAAGAACATTGTGCAATTTTAACCAAAATGGTTATTTTAGTTGCCTTAGATCTGTGAAAATTGCAATGGAAGGTAATACTGCTCCAAATTATTTAATCTTTCATTCAGAATGTGCTGTTAATTATAGGCGCACCTGTTAGACTGTACTCATTGTTAGCATTTCAAATAAACATCCTTAATTGAAAGAAATTCTTTCACGGCTGAAATCTACAGCCTTATTGTATTTTCAGTGTGCTTTTGACAAAAGTATTTTGGCTATTACTGTTTGTTGAAACAAAATGCACACTTTTTACAAACTAATTATGTTCAGGGTCAGAAGGACCTTTAGATCATGCAGTCCAGTATTGTGGTCTCTCATCCAGGTATTCCTATATTTAACCTGTAACTTCTGGTTATATCTCTTATTTTAAAAGGCCTAAGAAATTCACTCAGGGGAAATCCTAGAGATTTCTCAGCAATAAAAAAAAAAATATTAATTAATTTTAAAAGTTAGTCTTGCTTCTGATCTAAATGTGCCTGGGCTTAGCCATTAAATCTTGCAGTTTACTTGCTTACATGCTTGTAGGCTCTGTACTTATCAACACCTCTTTTGCAGTTGTTTGCATTTCCAGATTCAAATATGATACATTTCTGATGTAGATTTCCAGATACAAATCAACATTTCAATTTTTATATCCACCCCAGGCACATGCCATCTTTTAAGTTTAATCACATTACTCTTGTAAGTTGTAGGTCACATCTTGAGACAGTATCACAGTAATGATCCACCTTAATGACTCTCAGAATAACTGCAAAATCTCTATGAGCAATAACCAGGGGAAATGGTATTTGTGGGTGTGTGTCCTCAATACTTCCAGTTCCAGGCAATGATGAGGGAATAAGCAGGATAAACCAGCAGACTTGTCTCTGAGCCTGGTGTCCACCAGCAGAATTTTGAGGTTTTTGGTCATGCCTCAAAAAAACCCAGACCTGTTGGTGACAGATGGGAAATAAAGGAACTTTCTGCAGGAGTTAACAAGGCTCATTGAAAAACTTTAAACTAGATTTGAAGAGGGAAAGGGAAAAAAGCCCAAGATCTCTAGAGATAAGTCTGGGCATGCCAATGTTTGAGATATGATTTCCTAGGCAGGTCCTTTGGTCTCAGGTCTCTTTGTCATCTCAGTGGAGGTGGGGGAAGGAGATTCATGTGGCAGGAAAGACACAAGGTCTATTGATGAGTTAGATACCATGGATGTGCCTGAGAATGGTGGGAGTCTGTTACAGACCACCCAATGTGGATGGACAGGCAGATGAAGTCTGTGTTCTCAGGCAGGATTTCAATGTCCAGATGTCTGCTGGAAATGCAATGCAGGCTGCCCAGGGGAGTGCTTGAGTTGCTGTCCTTGGAAGTATTTAAAAGACATGCAGTTGTAGCACAGACACAGTTTAATTCTGCACTTGGATTAAATCTGCTTGAAGTACCTCTGCAGGATTAAAATTTGGACTCAATAATCTTAAGGGTCATTTCTAACCTAGATGATTCTACGTAGTTTCATGCATTATCCACTGCAACAGTTTCTGAAAGAACCAATCTTTGTTGAACAACTTTGTGAACAACTTTCTTCCTTCTATTCCACACTCCTTTTTCATGTATCAAAGATTATAATTTTGAAAATGATATACAGATTTTTGAAGTGGTTTAATCTTTAGTTATTGGAAAATAAAACTAATTTATTACTGTTTCTAAGGTGTGAATACATCAACTGCGCTCTTCTAACCGACATGTTTTTTAAATACCATACCATTAATCCCTAGCAATCCCTGGCCTTCTGTGGTGTGTCTACAACATTAATAAAGAAAACATGACATAGTATTGGAATGTATTTTCAGAAAAACTCTTTTAAAAGGAGATCTTTATTCTACAGTGCTAAAGAGTCTGTAGATGTTGCAAAGCAAGATATGAAATGTTGTGAAAAAAATTAAATTTCTCATCTATGCTTTGTCTTGAAATATTTTAAAATAATATAGTATGAAATAGTATGATAAAATGTATTATGCAAATGTTATTTTCTTCTGTGAAGCAAAATATTTTTTGAGGCTTAGGGCTAATTTTAATCTAATTGTAATTTTGAAAGTCTTATAAAACTTTTTTTGAACATAACAGATTATTGTGCAGTTTGATTGATTTAGTTAGGCACCTTAATTAAAGATTGTGTCTGTCCCATCCATGTGTTTTGTTGCTGGGAAAATCACTGATCTTCAAATAAATAAGTATTTTTTTTTTTCTTTCTTGATTCTATTTGTGAATGGATTTTCACAGCAATACACATTTTTCTTCATTTATTTTTTCAAAGATGAATTTGCAAGGACCCTTGCATGAAATGCTTAACAAAACAAAAGTGGCATGTGGTTTGGAGTGTTCCAGGGTGAGCTCTAGATTGGGGAGTACAATTCCTAAACCGTGGAAGCAAGCCATCAGCTCCAGGACTTCTGTGGTACAAGTTCATGCTCCAACAGCACTGCACAGGCACTGGCCTTCTGTTTAACATTTGCTAAAGATGACATCCATGATTCTGTCTACCCAATGACTGACTAGAGGGAGTTTTCTATAAGATTGCCATGGTGAAACTACTTAAACGCATGTTGATCTCAAGAAATTATGTAAAATTATGGAATGTATACTCCAGATTTATCATCTGTAGTACTAAACAAGAGCCACCCCTGGGCATCAGTATGTACTTTTAACTACTTATAAGTGCTTACGTCTCAAGAGGCCATCAAATCTTCTGTTGTGGCTAAATAACCATAAGGAAGATCAGAAATTCTCAGTCATTATCACTTAATACATATGAGTACACTTGAAGTTAAAATTAAATTTTAGGAAAAATGCTGTCTAGCTGTCTAAATGTTCTTGAATTCTGTCAGACTTGGTGCCATGACCACTTTCCTGGGGAGCCTGTTCTAGTGCCTAACCCCTACATGGGTGAAGAACCTTTTTCTAGTATCCAACCTAAACCTCCCCTGACACAGCTTCAGGGTCTTATTGCTGGTCAGCAGAGAGAAGAGATCAGTGTCTGCCCCTCCTCTTCCCCTCACAAGGAAGTTGTAGACTGCAATGAGGTCTGTCCTCAGTGTCCTCTTCTCTGGGATGGGAACACTAAGTATCCTCAGCCATTCCTCATATGACTTCC
>VZTT01042812.1:549-17385 GCA_013400855.1 Buphagus erythrorhynchus | reverse complement strand
TGTAGACTGCAATGAGGTCTCCCTTCAGTGTCCTCTTCTCTGGGATGAGAACACTAAGTATCCTCAGCCATTCCTCATATGACTTCCCCTACAGACTTCTCACCATTTTCATAGCCTTCCTTTGGACACTCTAATAACTTTACTACTTCCTTACTTGTGGTCACGGTGCATCCCTTCCTGACATTAACCAAGTTATATTTTAGACCTTGCTGGAAAAGTTAGATACTAATCTAGTATGACACTCCAAATAAATAAATAAGAAATAGTTGAGATTTACTTGGTGGTCACAAGTTGAATCTAGTGTTTTGTGTCTGATACGAAGATCACTTATATTTATGCTAGGACATATCCATCATAATCTCACATCTTAATTTTCATCTTCCTTTGCTATTTTATTTCTAATAGTTAATCACATGCATTTTTATAAAGTGTGTATAAGTTCTTGTTTTGTTTTAATTTTTCTTTTTGAGGGTTCTGGCTGCTTCTCTAACAAGTTAGGGAGCACTTTTGTACCCAAGATTCCCCTGTGAAATGCAATTTTCTAGTCATGTTTAAGGTTAGAGGTATTTTCCTTCCATATAGAGTGAGGTCCTTAAGCAATTCAGTTTAGCCTAGTTTTTCTCTTTTGAACAGTCTCTTGTAGTGTGGAACCTAGTAACAATTTGAGTGCTGGTTCCACATCTGTTCTAGCCTTATCCACTATCTTGGTCATATGTCATTAACATCATTTCCCACAGTACTGCACTTGACTCTGAGTTCAGTGGCTTGTCTGCTATAGCCTCCAGGTTCTTTTCTGAATTACAAATTTCCAAGAAACAATTGGTTCTCCTGTTCATAACTGTTGCCTGATTTCCTCATTTGCAGATGAATAACTAATGGGTTATGTTGTAACAGTGATTAAATAGATAACAATGTCACCAGTCTTGCAATGTCATTAGTCTTTTTTGTTATTACTTACTGCTGATTCCATTTTGAAAAATCTGTCATTTTAATAATCATATATCACCAGTTCCTAAAGGATCAAACAAAGAAAGAGTTCCTTTTTCTGCTAGGTAGAGACAAACAGAGGCAGTTTTCCCCAGAGCTTATCTTTAATAGATAATTATTTTAAGATATTTATGAGGATTTAATGCCCATTAATAGTAAGTATATTACTCTGATCTATGAAGATTACTGATATACTAATGCATTAATTTTCCACACATTTAGACTGTATCACTTATCATTAAACTAACAAAGCATCTTCTAAACAGAGTGCATTAGTCTCTGACACATTAAGAAGACCCCAAAAATCCTATACTGTCCTCATGTTCCTAAATAGGATCTGTTTGCATATATACACACAGTTTATGTATTATCTATATGCTATCTTTCTGTCCTCCCTTAGTGTAAGTTCAAAAGCACAGTGCTGAAATTTGTAGATTGTTCAACATTTCTTGTCACTTTGCTAGAAAGCTGAGAGAAGTGCTGCTGATATCACTTCCATCTTAGACATTATGTAGATTTGTATTTTCATAATTCCTTTATCTAACTAAGGAGGAAGAAGTTCACTATGGTTGAATTGCTATAAAATGTCTAAATTATTATTGTCTGTGATAATAGATATGTAAAAAAATGTGTGCTGAAATAAAAGATTGTTTAAATCAATATGGCTTCTTGAACTGAACTGACAAATTGGAAGAGTTTTCAAGCTGAGGGTGACTTTCATGTGTGCCCAGTGTACTTACAGCACCTGAGACTTAACTTCACAGAATCACAGAATATGCTGAGTTGGAAGGGACCTAAATGATCATCAAGCCCAACTACAGCTCTTGCGCAGCACCATCTCCAAGAGTCATACCATGTGCCTGAGAGTATTTTCCAAATGCTTCTTGAACTCTGTCAGGCTTAGTGCTCTCACGAGTTCCCTGGATAGCCTGTTCCAGTGCCATATCACCCTCTGGGTAAAGACCCTTTCTCCTAGTATCTGGCACAAACCTCCCCTGACACAGCTTCAGGACTTTCCCTCAGGTCCTGTGTCAGTCACCACAGAGATGAGATCAGTGCCTGCCCCTCCTATTCCCCTCATGAGGATGTGGAAGAGGATGAGGTTCCCTCAGCCTCCTCCTCTCAGGCTGAACAGACCAAGTGACCTCAGCTCCTTCTAATATTGTTTCTCCTCAAGGCCTTTCACCATCTTAGTTGCCCTCCTTTGCAACCTTTCCAATAGTTTAATGTCTTTTTTATATTGTGGCACCCAAAGCTGCCCCCAGCACTCGAGGTGAGGCTGCCCCAGCTCAGAGCAGAGCAGGACAATCCCCTCCCTTGCCTGGCTGTGATGCTGTGCCTGATGTCCCCCAGGACAGGGTTGGCCCTCCTGGCTGCCAGGGCACTGCTGGCTCATGGTCAACTTGCCATGGACCAGGACCCCCCGATCCCTTTCCACAGGGCTGCTTTTTGAGCATCTCCTTCCCAAGTCTGTGCATATGCCCAGGGTTGCCCCATCCCAGCTGCAGAATCTGGCTCTTCCCTTTTTCAACTTTATATGGTCGGTGACTGCCCAGCCCTCTAATTTGTCAGGGTCTCCCTGAGGGCCTTGCTCACTTCATGAGAGTCAACAGCTCCTCCCAGCTTTGCACTGCCTGTGAACTTGGTGAATATCCCTTCCAGTCCTGCATCCACGATTTATGAAGCTGTTGAAGAGCACAGTACTGAAGATGGAGCCCTGCTGAACCCCAGCAGTGACAGGTCACCAGTCTGATGTCACCCCATTCACTATAACATTTGACCTGATCTGTGAGCCAGTCGCCCACCCATCACATGATGTGCTTATCCAGCTGGGACCTGGACATTTAGTCCAGATATACTCTGCGAGAGATACTAGTAGAAGCTTTACTGAAATCCAAAAAGATCACATCAACTGACTTCCCTTGATCAGCCAAGTGGGTTACCTCACCATAAAAAGAAATTAAGTTTGATAAGCAGGACTTTCCTCTCATGAAGACTGTGACCAATTTCTGCATTGTGCTCAAGTGTTTTTCAATACCTCCCAGAAGAAAATGCTTCTCTATAAGTTTACCAGCCACTGAAGTGAGAATAACAGGCCAGTAGCTTTCAGGATCCTCCTTCTTGCTATTTCTGCACTTTGCAAAGCCATTCTCAGCTGATATTGACTATTCTGAAGACCAGAAAGATTGAAGAAAAAAATAAATCTTTCTACAATACCTATCTTTTCAGTCAACCTTGTCTTGTCTGAGTATGTAAATAGATGGGGGAAGATAGTTCCTGTGTTATTGCACGAAGGAACTTAGAGCAGCGTCTGGGTCAAAATATGTCTTTTGAGGCACTAATGCACTGATTTATTTAACCAGAATCTGTAGCTCAGTGTTGTAAGAGACAAGTGAAAATATTGAAATGTATTGCATATTAATGAAATTAGAAACACACTACTCTGCATAAATTCTTTGTAATACTGCAGTACGTTTTTCCATAAGCTAAATTTAGATGGAAAATCATAATTTCTGAACCCTGAGAATTTCTAATTCTTTTAAATCTAAGTTGAAATATTGCCCTGTTATGGTGCTGGGAAATGATTTAAGGAACTCAGCTATAAAAGGTCCATATAGAATATCTACATTTTAAGTTAGATACTTATTGATGGTAATTCTTAAAACACTATGAACATTTAGGACAGCACTGACAGTGTTTATTTTCACTCAAAGGATTCATTTGTTCAAATAAGGATGGATATTTTTTTTTTTTTAATCAATGAAAAGAGGTGGCCTTTGGATCAGTAGCAGTCTGGAATCTGGTTGTGATGGTTTTTGAAATGTGCATATTTAAAAATTTTGCCTAAGACTGTGGTTTATACATACTGATAGTTGCATTTGCACTTCCAAATGTACAGGTTCAAGCATAAAAAAGAATCAAGATTAGCCAGTAACATGACTGTAAACCCTTTAATCCTGAACAGACTGCATATAACAGAAACAGTAGTAATCAGCAATTTTCTTGACTAGAACCATTTATGTAACCTTCATTTTCTGTGTTGCCATTAAAACACATAAGTATTGCAATGGTAGCTGTAAATCACAGCAAAATACATGTTGATGACTTTCTTTCCTTAAATTTCTGTTAATTATTTCTATGAGAAATTTCAAATGGTAATGGCATACTGCTAAAGCAGAAGGATATAAAACTGTTTCTCATTCCAGAGAGGATAATGGCAAAGTATCTAAAGGTCAAGAAGAGTGCTGGGTGTATTAATATAAAAAAGTAGCTATAATTTAAGCTATTACCTAAGCATTGTCCAAGTGATGAGAGAATATTCCACTTTGAACAAGGCACAATCTATAGGTCTTCAAAGGGTTGATATAATCATAAAAATTCAGATTTAGAAAGGGCTCCCAGCAGGTCATGTAGTTCTTAACTCTACTCTGAAAAAAACCTATCTGCTTGGAAACTATCTGCAGAGATGCTGATCTTATCCATTCCTAAAATAGGTAGAAAGAAAAGCATAATAATATTCTATTATTGCTAGATACGGTGTATAGAGAGTAGTAATTGGAATATCCTATTGTTGCTTAGCCTGCTGTTTCTCTCTGTATCTCAGAGGAAAAAGACAAGAGGTGCCTACAAGGGCACTATGTTACAGACAGTAATAACCTGAAAAGGAAATGCGAGGTAAGAACTAAATAAGTCTGTCCTAATCTAAGCAAGTTTCTACTATTATGAGTAAGAAAAGCCAGTGGAGCAGAGCCAGGGACTCTGTGTTGAATTATTATTTCATCATACCCTGATATTTGATTAATTCCTTAATCCTTTGCTCTGTTTCTTATATAAAGACCAATTTTCTTTCCTACTCAGAATCTCTTTCATAGTATTTTCATAGTTTTCATCCCATTCCAGGCTTACTTCTGAAGAATTCCAGTCAAATGTTACTGGGGATTTTGTTCTCTATAAAGCAAATGAGATATGAATAAGTTAACAGAGAGAGTTTTCAGTGTAATCCAGAATTTGAGTTTTTATTTGAACAATCATGAATAGATCATAGTGAACTTTTTTTATTCATATGTATATTTCAATAATTGATGCCTCAAAAATATTAGGTTTGCTTTAATACCAGCTGAAGTGAAATCCAGTAAATCCATCATATCCTAAACTGTAGAATCTGTGTATTGTCTTCAAGTTTTGTCATAATGTGACAGTGCTCATATCGCAAAATCAAGACAGAAAGTTTCCTTCTGATCCACAAAATGTATGATATAGCCCCCTTGCCTATCGAGGTGAAGAAAGAGGTCAAGATTCTTAAAGATGGTAAACACTGATTTTCTCATTAATGAGTCCAGTAAGATGAATAAACTCCACAGTACTGCTTGGACTTAAAAAGGATAATAAACTTCTAGATAATTTCTAAACTTAAAATATATCTATAACATGTATGTTTTTTACAAGACTTATTTGTTTTTATAATATATTATTCTTTTCACATGCAATGATTGCTTTATGAAAAGTGATTAGTTGCCCTACTTCTAGGGTGTGAAATCTAAAATACATAAACTGAATCATAACATTTCTCCCAAAGAAACATGTTTTTCCCCTGGTGGCTCATTTAGAAGTAATTTATGTACTGTAATGTCATTGTGTTTCAAATAATAATTCAAAGAGATTGATAATAGAGTCTATGATTCTTTTTTATATACAGTTTCTGCTTTATAGCTTTCTCTTACTTATAGGCAAACAACTAAGTTTTAGTTACTATATTAACAAAAACAAGTAAAAGAACAAAGATGTATTTATTGACACTTAAAGCTGTGTTAATTTCTTTTAATATTAAAAAAAACCAAAACAAACAAAAGACCCCCAAAAAACCCCAAAAAACAAACAAAAAAACCCACCCACAAAATAAAGACAAAAAGATCACGAAAACAGAAAACCAACAAGCAAACAGAAAAAACCCTCAGAAAAGTATGTTTGCTTTTGGAACACACTGATAAAACAGAAACTGGTCAATTCGCAGAGCATGTTCAAGGGCATCTAAAACGCATTTTAGAATGGAATACGTGCCTTTTATACTATGAGAAGTATGAGTTCATGTTCTTCTAATTTCCCACACAGTTGAAACTCCTCCCACTTCAAATTTACAGTGTAAGCTGAAAGCCATACCTCTGTTTATCTTCCTTAGACAGGTAATACTCTTAATATCTAATTATCATCTTGATTTTCAAGTCTAGTATTCACATTATTCCACCATTTAATAGATCTCTTTTTTAAATATAACAGTATGAATGTCAGTAGATTCAGGAGTTGAGTTTTTCCTAGGGGATTTAGAATACTTGGTCTGTCTCATCCCCTCTTCAGGAAGGGGACAGATGGCTTCAGAAATTCCCCTGGACTGGAGTCAACATGTTGTGAGTAACACTGTGATCTTACTAAAACTTGCTCCTAGGCTTAAAGGCACTAAGTTCAATATGACAAAGATGTGTTGGAAATCAAGTACGTGAAAAAGCGATAAACTCTTATACCAGGACACAATGCTGAAACCCAAGAGAATGCAGAACCAGGTTTGTATTCTTGTTTTATTTCAAGAAAGAAAATAATCAATATTCTCTTCTACAGATTAATAACTGTAAAAAAGAACAATTCCACAATTGCTTCTCTGTGTTTCTTTGAATGGTATACCTTCATCATTACCATGTTACATGCTAATAAATCATGGAAGTTATTTATTCCTATGATATATACAGCTTTGGAAACTCATTTTAGAACATTTTAGAATAACAGTTTACAAAAAAAAAAAAATCCTGGTGCTATTTGTTTGGAATGGTTGCTGGATGCTTGGGAGCATTTTATAACCATAAAATTTACAATGATACTCACTAGGGAGGGCTTATGAAAGGTGATAATGTAAGATAATTTTTATACAGGGAAATACTGAAAGAAGTTTCTAAAAAACTAAACCATTTCTAAAAGAAGTTTCTAAAAGAAACAGACCACAATATATGATTCTCTTAAGCAATAATAAATTGCCCATATAGAATTAATGATCTCCTGACATTTCTTTCAAAAGACTTGAAAAGAACTAATTAATGTAGCACATTTCAAGCTAAGCAAATTGCAATGATAAATGGGATTTCTGGAAGCTATAAATGCAATTCATAACTGAAGGAAAAGTGCAAAACATCACTCAGAACATTAAGGAATGCAATTAAGCAAAACATTTGGAAGCACTTAATTACATCTGCAGAGGATAGTTAAGTGAGATCTGGTGCCTTGCATTAGCAGCAATGTCAAAGCTTCAGAAGATTGCTTAAGCAAAAAGTAGACCTTTTGACGTCAAGATAATATCTGATTTGACATGCAAGAAAAATATTTCTTCATTGATAAATCATACAAATATCTAAAAAAATAGACAGGTTCCTATCAATGGCAAATTTTGAATTACAGGCAGAAAAGTCAGGTAGTTATTAAGTGGACACCTTCTTGTTGATCCAAATGTCTTTTGGTAAAATTAATGTATACCAAAGTAAAAAATACAGAAGAAGATGGGGAGGATTGTAAATCAGCTAGAGCTTAATTCAACGAATTGCAAAACTATATGGCCATAATTAAGCAAAGCCCTGACAAACTTGTGTGCTTTCATCGATTTCACATCCCTTGTTATAACATTCTTCACTGGAGTTTGAACTTAGGAAATTGATCTAATAGATGGAACTCCTAAAGACAGGTGTTAAATCATGCACTCTCTCTCATAGAAAGGTAAAAACTGTCTTTGTGAGGCACCAGGGAGTGGACAAGCCTCAGGGGTGGCTGTCATGAAATGGCTTATATTCATGCTGTTCAAGAGAAGCCTCCCCTGGAGAAGAAAGGCTGTGTTCAGTGTATGTATCAGCCCAGAGAAGTCTGGTGGTTTTTGCATCTCTGCTGCTTGAAAGGAGGCAGCATTGAGGAAAACCATCAGTTCAACTACATTTGTGTTTCCTCCTGTATGAGGATCTCTCTTTACAGGAGCTCAGGAGTAAAGTAGAGATCATCTGAAGGAGAAATCTCCGTACCTAGATTCCTCTTGCTTGCTTTCACTTTATTCCTAGAGAAAAGGCTTGCTATAGCACCTTGTTCCCTGCTCCACTTTTCCTCTTCTTGACCTGTTTTCTGGCAGCTGTTACGATTTTTTCAATTAGATACTTCTAGCTGAATGTTTGTGCTTATTGCCAGATATCTACAGAATCCCAAGTCTAGAACTGCTTAGTAACTGGATTGTCAAATACAAGAGTCAAAAAATTTGTGTTCTGTTCCTTCAGCTTTCTAAAATAATAAAGCTTAAAAATTATGCATATTTTAAACTTAGCTGATGCTTTTTGAATATCAAATATTTGTTTCTTTGTAATCTATAGCTGTCTTTGGGTTACTAAGGATGTGGTGGAATATCATTGAATGATAAATAAAAATCACCAATAAGGGGTTTTGTCCCCTTTCCTTGCAACTCAAGAATTCATCTCCAGTTGTTTTTATTGCCTGAAAAAGCAAGCTGGGCAGTTGCCAGTGAGTGTTTTAATATTCCCAGAATTTTCAGTGCACAATTGTTTTAATATCTTTTGGTGTATATCCAATATAACTGCTTTTATGGGTCTATTCTATTGATCACATGGATAACATTATCATTTTTAGTTGTGTTGTTATGACAAAGCACTGCGGAATAAGCAATAAAGTCTTTTTTTAATATAATATATTATTGTTTCTATTTAATTTTATTTCTTTTTCATGGACATTGTTGTGACCTGTACTCATTCTGCATTTTATACTCTGCACCAAGTTCTAAAATTAAATAAGGGAAAGAAAAGGGAAACTAATTGAAAAATAGGGATATCTCTGAAGTACAGCTGATGAAATAACACTATAAAACTGAAGAGTATATAAAAGACTAGTAAGTACTATGGGAAAAAAATATCAAAAATTACATGAATAGAGACAAATTTTAAGTTGTGAATATTAATGTTTGATTAAACAAAAGTACTGCAGTACTGGTTATAGCAGCTCTTTTGGGCTAGGCTGGAAAGGAAATGTGATTTTGTTCTGAAATCTCCTCTGCCTAAATTATATTAAGTTGAAACATTCTTCCCATCACAAACATGCTGATTTAATTGCATGCTTAGTTGCAAAATTCCTCAGTTTTTTTGAAAGGTGACAGATTTGGAGAGAAGTAAAGATAAAGGCTGTCAAAATTGTAATCTGTTTACTATCTGGACTTCCAGATCTTAGGAGCTCTATCCCAGGATCAGTCTTAGAAAAAAAAGGAGAGTAATCTGTTCTTTTTCCTTAATTTTCTTTTTTGAAAATCTGTTTGAGAATTCTATACATGAGTAATATTTCCTGTTTGCTAGCACATACTTCTTCCAATATTACATGTAGTTTGCATTAAAAGCTGAGCATACATAGGTTTGGCCACTTCCAGGTATGTTTAGCTGAAGAAAGGGGTAAAATCTCGAAGTACTTCAGCTATATTGAGATGATCCAAACAAGACAACCAGTTGGCTGCACCTTTAGAAACTTGAAAAAATTTGTAAGTATTTCAAGTCCTTAGATTTTTTTACACATTAAAGAACATGTATCCTAATTTTGAAGGTGATTCTGGATGTAGTGCATGGGATCAAACTCAGGATTATTGTTTGTAAAGTAACACTAGTTAGTGCCACACGGACCCAGAGCAGCAGGTAATCTGAATTGTTTATTCAAAAGAAGCCAGCTGGTTTTATACACTTTTTCAAGGCACAGTATTTCCTCACATGGTAATTTTCACTACGTGACTTATCCCATGTCACCACGTCANCTGTTCACCTGTCTGTCAGCTTCCAGCAGGTTCCTTTCCTGTAGGGCTCTGCCACGTGGCACCTGCTCCCGCAAGGTCAGGTGGAGACAAGCCTCTCTGTGCTGCCGTGTGCTTCTCTGTGCTGCCTGCCATGGCCTTCTCCAGGTACATCCCACAGCCTGCAACTCAATTTTATCCTGTCTCTTCCCACAATTCCCTCTTTTTTTGTTTTACACAAACAAGAGTCACGAAATGAAACACTTCTAACGTGAGAACGTGTTTGGCCCACAGCTCAAAACTGACAAGCTCCACTCATCTTGTTCCCTCAGCTTCGCCACAAGCTGATGATGAAGTCAGAGCAACCAAGACTGGTCAGATCACTCTTACAGGTACTCATCATGGACTGGAAACACAAGCATATCTTTGCCACTAGGTTAAGTGAGCTTGTGATTCAAAAAAATGTTATCGGACTGCAGTTAGGTCATTCTGGAGGTGATTCAAAAAATTAAGAACGTATATGTTTTTCTTGGGGAGTATATCCCATTCACACTCCCTCTTTTTTGTGTTAACAACTATAACCTGAACATATTTCAACTTAATAAAACAACAAGCATAGACTGAACAAAAATAAGCAAGGCAATACCTTCATCACCCAGAGTCTGCAACTGCTTGAGAGCCCATTAAACAGTGCAGACCTGAAAAACCTTTTCCAGACAAGGTTTCCAAGTTTACCTCGAAATGGGGTACAGCTTTTTAAGATCAAATTAGCAAGTTAAAGTCACTTGATTACATTTTCAGTGCAGAAACACCTGGGTCTGATGTCATACTTCCCTAACCAGCCAGGACCAGGGCTTGGCCGGAGCCCAAATCTTGACTGGGAGGGTTTCCTTAAAATACATAAAAATAAACCTTTATAATAAAACCAAAGAATTCATATAAGTAACATTAAATAATTATCTTATAACTAAATTCCTTCCCAAAAGAGTCCCATGTCCGATGACCAAAAGCATTGGTATTATTTAAAGTTGAATCACAGTCTTTTGCCCTGAACAAGAGTCAATCCAAATCTGTAGATTCAACTTTCCTGCCATGTTTCTGCAAAGTCCATTCCATCTTCTCCACGACATTCTATTACTCCTGAGAATCACCACTCCCCATGGCTCTCAGCTGCTACCCTCCATCTTGTGAAAAGGTTGATTGGTGCCACAAGCTTTGTTTCAGCCCCCAGGCTTCATTTCAGCCCCCTGTAACGCTCAGCCAAGCATTGTTACTGGTGCAACTACTAGTTGCATATCAAGTCCCAATTTGGGATGCCATTTGTAACGACTGTGACACAGACCCAGACCAGCAGGGAGTCTAAATCATTTATTCAAAAGAAACGAGCAGGTTTTATACACTTTTTCAAGGCACAGTATTTCCTTATATGGTAATTCTCACTATGTGACCTATCCCATGTTGCTTTGTCAGCAGCACGCTTTCTTAATGGCTGTCCTTCTGTGGGGTGATCACATGCTGCTCGCCCGTCTGTCAGCTTCTGGCAGGATCCTCTGCCATAGGGCTCTGTCATGTGGCACCTCCTTCCCCAAGGGCAGATGGAGACAAGTCTCTCAGTGCCACCATGTGCTTCTCTGTGCTGCAGAGCCATGGCGCTCTGCTGGTACGTGCCACAGCCTGCAGCTCAATCTTATCCTATCTCTTCCCACAAGTTAGGTAATCCCTGACTTAATTAAGATCAGATACAATCTTTTTAGACGTATGTAACTCAGGTATTGAGCATAAAATCTCCACTTTAGTTAGTCCTGTCTCAAAATTACATTTGCTTTGCTCTTCTGTAATGACTTTCTTTAGCCTTCATATGCTGAAGAATTGACACATTTGCCCATTTTATTTCACTTTTTAAAAAGATTTATGGAAAAATGTTGTGTAAATTTTCAAGGACTTTTGACAAAAGCTGCAAAGCCCAGATAATCAGGGCTGTTCCTGAGGCTGTACCCATAGGTAAGTTCAAAATGGTACTATGACTACTGCTACAGCAGATATTACTGTAATTAAAACACTTGAATGAGTACTGCTGTGAATGCATTTTATAGAGCCCACAAAGTGCTAAATGCACACCACTAACTATTTATAAAAACTATGCATTTGTTTTTGTCTGACTCAGTATAGGACTCTCTGGATTTATTAGGAACCCGAGAAAAACGTATGGCAGACTTCCTCTTTTTATTTCCATCTATGAAGTGCAAGCAGATGGGAGTCAAATTGATGATTCATTTTAATGATTTAGTTGGCTAATTTGTCCCAGATTTGCTCATTTTGTTCATGATTTGAAGAACCTGCAAGTATTTTTCCTTTGTGCAATAAAGAGTACAGTAAATGCTAGCTGGGTCAGCCTGGTAGTTCTTTGAATTTTATCTTTAATACCAGCAGAGAATTCATTCTCTCCTGTAGTCACATTTATAGAAATGGAGTTTAGCTGTCTGCTTTGTCTAATTGACATTATAATTCAAAGTCAGCCAGAATATTAGTGTTTCAGTTTCCTATTTAAAATCATGACAAAACACACATAACTATAATGGGCTGAAAGTTTTAGGTTTCAACAATTATATTTTGTAATGCATAACTAGTAATGATTATCCTCTCAAAAGAGATTACTTACATGGGAAGAAATTGCCAATATTAAGTTTGCTATTTTCCCATAAGGGAAAGAGACCTTTCAAATTCATCCTTTCATCCAAAGTCTCAAACTGATATTCTTTTTGGCTCTCCATTGTGGCCACTCTTCCTCACATTCTGTTTTCTTCCAGTCCATTCATTCTGTCAAAGACTAGCTGTTAGTATGTCTTTTCTTCTGCTTTCCCTCCTGTTGCCTCTTTCTGCTGTCTCCATCCTTCACTGTCTAGTCCAAGCTGCTGCTTCACAATCAATCAGATTATATGTAACTGCACTGGTCTCTGTCTCTACTTTGATAGATACTCTACTAGTCTTGCTCTCTAATTATGCCTGTTCTTTCCTTTCTTCACTGGGCATAAGATCTAATTTTCCTTGAGCAGGTAATATGCTGGTGTACTTGAGTCCAGTCTGATTTTGAAGAAAATGCGTCTGTTGAGACTGCTTTCTTAGCACTGTGTCCACTTGCACTGCTCTAGCAATGAATGTATATCTAACTAAATGTGAGACTTTATTTTCAGATGTTCTAAACAGGAGGTAAGCTATAAAGGTGTACAGGTTTCAAGCTTCAGTGTGCCTCATCATGAAGGGAAGAACATGTTTTAAGTCATTGTTAATGTGTGTAGAACCATTTTGAATTTGACTACACACTTACATTTCCATTCAAAACCAAACACAAGAAAAATTGTCAAGCTGAAGTATGTGACCTGAAAAAAAGGCAAACACCAAGAAGAGGTTTTAAAAATATTATTCAGCCCTTGTGAAATGTATCAGGCTGACAGATGGAAAGGAGAATTTTCTATCTACGTGTTTGATCTGACACAAGCGGTGGTTCATTCTTCTTTGGCAAGAAGAAATGAGGGTTACTGGACCTCTATTCTCTGTACTAAGAAGGTTAATATTATAAGTGGTGGTCTGCCCACTCAGTAAGAAATCTGCAAGGCAGTGGCAGCCACATCACCATCAGTTAAATCAGTAAACAGTTTTACTTTTAAATAGGAGAGTATGATACACAACCACTTCTATGCTCAATGAACAAGCCATGACAAAGTAGCGATAAATATATTTTCAGTATGACTTGTCTACTATCAATTTTTCTTGCTACCCAATGCGCTGTTCAGGGTGTCAACATCTCTGCCTGGTGCTGTCAAGAGGAGAATGAAATTTATTTCTACATTTTGTGAGAGAATGCTTTTCAGTTTTTCAAGTTAGTGTCTTCTTAAAAATGAATCAGAATTAAATGGTGAAAAAAAAGACAAAGGAAAGAGCAAGAGACAGATATTAATTACATTTTGCACCACTTAATTCAGATGATCTTTTTCCTCATTTGAATAAGAAGACTTTCTGTGATTATCTTTTGTTTTAGAATCTCCTTGAGACAAGAACATTTATTGAAAGTTAAAGCATTTTGTAGGTATGTTATTAGTACAACTGATTATCATAATGTTTTTCTCTCTAAGTGATATGAGTCAGATATTTCCCAGTGTTTCCCTTTTGTTAGCCTCTGAACTGTGTAAATGTATATGTTTCACTGGAATATGCTGCAAATCTGATTGATTTTGGTAAATAATCCTTTTTACTTTTTAAAAAACTTAATAGAATTGCTTAAATACAATTTATTAATTATTTATTTTATTCCTTCCATTATTCTATCTTCTTACCCTTTTAATGGAAGAAAAAAAAAAGAAATAATCCTCTGTTGAGTCACTTGGTTATTTTTTTTATTTCTGGTCGTCTGTTTCTGCTCTGATTAAAGTAATTGGAAAAACATAAATTAATTTCAGATGCCCAGAGTGTGAACTAGATGTTGCACTTATCCTGAAACTTGTCTGACTCTTCATCTGCTACTACCAGGGCTGAGTATAACTAGAAATTCCAGGATCTGATTTGGTTGCTGGCTCATGGTCTGTTACCTTGGTGTGTTACAGCTCTCTCTTGGATGAGTGAAAGGCACCTCAAGCAAAAGAGAGAAGCAGCAATGTTTTATTGAGGTAATACTTAGACAGACTTCAATATAATCAATGGAATTTTACAAAGATTAACAGTGGTTTACCACAGTTCATAAAGTTTGATGGCAAAGTTCACCTTATTAATTATTGCATGAAAGAAGCACAAAGGCACGTTGAGTTAGAATGTGCAGTGAGGAGTAAAGTGTATGTATCACACTGCCTCCCTGACTAGAGTCAACTTACTTCATGACATAGAGTCCTGATGTTGATAACTCTTGTCTTTATGGTATAAACACTTGATACATCCTGTTGACATGTTTGAGGATCCATGGTAAGAAAACAGCTTGTAGTGTAAAATATTAATATGAATTTTATGGGTTTTTTTTACATTATTGGGTGATTTCACATGATGAATGTAGAGTATTTGCTTTCTTAGTACCAAAATTTTGCATGGAAGGATTGTAAGTAAAAAGTATCTTATTGTTAGAGCTGACAAAATCAAAATTGGATGAAGGCTCAGAATCAAATTTCTTGTTGATGTTAGTGACCATCTGAATAAGTTATCCCACCAATTTTCCATCCCTTTCAGTCTTCAGAACATGACATATTTATTTTGCTTCATAATGAGCAGTAATACATATTCTTTGTCCATTTTCTTGAACTTTTTCTTTTTTTTTCTGCAATGAGTAGAGATTGTCATGCTTTAATAGCTTTCTTAACAATATAAGATTCATTCCAATGGAGTTTGGTAGTAAATCTTGATACAATGTATAGTTAGATTTTAATAATTGATGAGAAACGGCAGAAGTTGAATAATTAAAGTCACAACCTATAATTTCAGTAAAATTAAATCTAAAAACACTTGAGTGATTGTGTCTATCTACAGTGATATTGCCCAGAAATATAAAATCCAGAGGGTTCTCATAACAAACACATCCATTTCCAATATATACAAGTACAGTTTCAGGGGTTGTATCAGGATATACCTCAAAATGCCAAATACTTGTTCAGTGTCAAAACAAATGTCTTAGGCTTTAATAGCACTGCTTTCACAAATACTTGTTCTTACTCAACACATATATCAACATCAACAGTCTGCTACTTGTTTCCCTTTTGTTGAGCCCATACTCTGTGTTCTATTGTACAGAGTGCAGTTCCATTATGATTTAATTTCAGCCCAATGATGTAGGATGTAATATATACCAAAGCATTGGATATTTATACTAAAAGTTGTGGATTTACTGTCAGCAGAGTCATAGGTAAAATTGACTAGACATCACCAGGATTTGAATTGCTTTTCAAACTCAGTTGCACTACCATATTACCTCTTAGAGTGGGTAAGGTGCCCTCTTCACCTTTTCCTACAATTACTGCCACAGTGGATTGTACCCACAAATGAGCCTCAAAACAATGAAGAGTGAGACAGACATTAACTTGGGCTGCACATAGTGCATTTGCAATTAGTTGGTGATCCATTTCTTTCCTACACATTGGGAAAATACATCAGATAAGAGCCATTAGTTAGTTTCCACAATGGGATAGCAAAGATTCTATCTTTTTCTAATGTGTAAATTACTTGCTGCAGAGCTTATTTATTGGATAAAACTTCATCATTCATGCTGCTTAATGCCCCTAATCCTACTTGCTACATATCAGTTACATGTCTTCTTGATTATTTTGGAGAGATGAGGGTTGATCCATGCAGCCACTCCAACCATCCTGCACGGGGCATACTTAAGAATAGTGAACAAATAGGTTTAATTGGTGAGATATTGGTAGTTTCACTCTTTTGAGGGAGCATGATGAATTCAACAACACACATTGTTGACCTCTGTATTTAATTGAATAAGGTCTAATTTCAGTAATTTGTGAGGATATGGTTTGGTTGATTCTGGGATTAATATGGTAGGAACTAGATTGATAGGCAGTAGGTGTGGCTGTTATTGTAGTAGTGTTGTGAGAATAAGAGAAATGTTCAGCTTCCCACTGTGGCACCTGAACCATGATCTTGACAGTAAATTGGCACACAATCTCCCATAAGGAATTGAAATGTCTCCATTCCTCTTGGACATTGCCATCCCTTATTTGGTTTACCTGGTGGTGTTACCTGTGTGCAGTCGTATAAAAGGACAAGTTTAATAGGTCCTTCAGCAGTATCATGATCATATTGTAGGGCAGTTTCTCCATCTATAATGCAAATGTGGGTGTCTCCAACTCACGTCCAGATTCCTGGATACAGACTATAAACACTTAGGCAAAATGTAAGGTTGATTTTTGTGATTATGTTGATGTCTTCATTCTTGTTGTCCACTGGTCGGTTTTGGATATGTTGGGCTTCACTATATATGTTAAGGCAGAGGTTCCCACGTCCTGTGGGTTTGTTCAATTACTGCATTCTGTACTTCATATCCTGACACTTCAGGGCTGAACTTGATA
>VZTT01042811.1:85786-104245 GCA_013400855.1 Buphagus erythrorhynchus | reverse complement strand
AACAGTTTGGCACTAATTTAGCATTAGTTGAACAATTTTCTAAGGCCTAAGGAAGAAAGATTATTCTTCAACTGAACAAAAGTAATTGTTTTATGAAATTCAGTGCAATTTTTTGACAGACAAAACTATAAATTATCATTGCTTCTTAGAACCACTTATCTTGCTGAAGATAATCACTACCCATAAAATTATTGTAATGATTCTTCTCAGGCTTGAAATAATGCTTATCCCTAACCTAGAAAAAGTAATGATGGTTAAGAGGTGGTTTGGGGAGTGTCTCTAAGGGCTGCGGGAGCTCAGGAGGATTTACAGCACTTCTGTCAGAATGGAGAAACGTTTTATAATGGACATCTCTCAGCAGGATGTTGGGAGCTCTGCAGAGGTAATTGCTTTTCAGCAGTGTGCACTAAGTATTGAGTAAGGGTGTAATCAGACATGCAGTGTGCACAAGAGTGAATGCATTGGGAAAATGAAGGTATTTCATCTCACCTGCCAAGAAAGGCTTTCTGCCCATATCATCACACAGATGTTACTTAAAGGGTTTGAGTCTTTTTTTATTTTCCCCTTGTAGGGGTGAAAGCAATCATTCCCCCCATCCCTCCCACATTTTTCCTGTTAAGAATAAGGCAAATACTATCTAGTAACTGTAAACGAGTTTACTTTTGACTTACTTCTGACTTGACTTTTTCCTTTCTCTCTCCATATTCCATTGTACTCAATTTTCCATTACCAATACCTCTTTTTCACCTCTCTCCTTTATTAGTTTCCCATAAATCCCTCTATCTTTGCCCGTTGGCCTCTCTGTTCTTTCCTTTATCCCTTTTCTAGTCCCATCCATTTTATCCTTGTTGTCCTTATATTTATCCTTAGAAATTCAGCCTCTCTCAGGCTTTTCTGAAACCATTGTTCTTTCCTCCTGTCTAGATTACCCTTTCTCAGATTCTCTCTTCTTTTCCATGGAATTCTTTTAGAACAATTCTTTGTTGTTTCTCTTGAAACCCAAAGAACAGCTAAAGGAAAAAACCTAAGCATTCCTCCAAGCTTTGAAGTTCTGTAGTCCTGTGGGAGTGTGAATTAGACAGCCAGGCGATTAGTCAGGCAATTTTTTGGAGCCAAGCATGCTCCAGAGGCTCTGCACATACACATTTGTGAGCTCTACATCTTTATTTTTCTTTCTTCATTTTCCTAGTTGCTTCACACACAGCTTCTCTTCACTGACTGAGCAGGAAGCTGGGAGAAACTGCTGTGGCTTCTGCTGGTTTGAGGCACTGAGTGCCACCCCACAAAGCTGTGGCACAGGGAAGAATTCCTCTCCTGTCAACAATGCACATGGCCAAACATAAGGCTGCTTCTACTTCATCCCTGCTAAACAGGTGCTCAACTTGGGCTGAATGTATTCAGCAACTAAATGCATAAGCAACCAAAGTGACAGGGGTGCCATTTCTTAGTCCTGTTCAGGGTAACACAATCACCACCTCTCTTCCAGCCTGGGAATGCACCTGACTGGTGCTGCTCAGCATTTTGAACCTTGTTGCATGTCATTGTCTGAATGGGAATTTTACATTTTCATTCAGCTGTTACCTCACGTGAGCTATACAACGCTACAGATGGATTAAAACACATGGCATACTGCAGAAATAGGGTTTATGTAATTGATAAAGCCATGAAAATACAGATTGTCTCTGCCAGCTGCCACTCCAGCTGAAATAGAACCATGGTAATTACACCAGCCAGGGACTTCACTAGCACTGAAAATGTTACCAAACCGAAAATGTTACCAAACCAAAAATGCTAAAAAGTCATGGAAATAATTTTGTTATAGCTCTCTGAAAACACACTGTAAAAAAAAACCCAAACAAAAACAAACCAACAAACAAAAAACACAACCAGAACCCCAGGGCAAAGGCTAGAGAGCTTGAAATAAGAACAATTTCCACCATTACTGTTTTCATCTGGTTGAACAGCTCAGATATTAGACACCACTCATGATGGAGCATTGCATTTTGCATCACTACAAATCTCAGGGGATCAGAAGAGTAAGATGCCAGATCCTTTGACAGTGTTTATGGGCTACTTCAAAGGAGCCCTTTTATTTTTGAAAAGATTGATGTTCAGCTGAAATGCTGAACTATTTAAAGAAGTAAGAAGAGTGACTTCCACTAAGACTAATCCTTACTCAACAAAGACACCGTACCTGTTAACTGCCATACATTTAAACTATAAACTGTAGCTGTTCATTTATCAATAACTGTCTGTAGTCATCTTTACACTGATAATTATGAGCATGTTATTTTCTGCTAATGCAAAAAGTAGCTATCATCTTTGATAATATAATCTCCAGATGATGCATATTTACCACGAGGTCAAGAAAAGGCTGAGCCATCACCAATAGTGATATTGCTTATGGTGGATAAGATGCAGTTTCAGGATGATTTATGGATGGCAGGTTGTAAATATTGCCCATATTAGATGGGCTGTTCCACTTATCTGGCTGATCTCATGGGAATTCCAGTGGCATGTTAAGGACATTTGCTTATATTAAAAGAAAAATAATCAATTTCCTGGAGATACTTTCATTACCCCCACATTAAAGGATAGTAATGCTCTCCTAAATTTCAGGAAGGAGAAGATGCTTCATAGTCTTCATTGTTAGAAAAACAATTATAATTAAAACCGAAACCCTAGAGTTCTACATTTAACTTTGTTCAAGTGTCTCCTATAGTTTCACCTCATTTCTTAATTTAGCCCTATTTCTGAACTCTGATCTGATACACGAAATTACAAGTTCAATAACCATTTTCTCTTTCTATTTTCCAAGTTGTTTATGAAAATACTGAACAGTACTACATTAGAGAAACATGCTTGTGAGTCTCGCTCTTCCCTTTTTATATTGCCACATATATGGCAATATATCAGACATAACTACACTCTGAAGTTTTAATAAGCCTGCTTCTATCTCTAGATATGTATCTAGATCATACAATCTAGAAAATATTATGTTATATTAAAGCCTTATTTAAGTAAAGAGATGACAGGTGCTCCTTCTGTGCCATGGACAAATATATCCCCTAAAAAAAATTATTGACTTGACATGACTTACTTCTGACAAAATGTTGCTAAAATTGCCCTTTTCAATGCCTCTCATAAGAATGAAAATTTGAAGGCTTCCTGTAAGTATGATCAAAGTTAAGAGATCTTGTGAGATTACTAAATATTGGGATCCATGTATAATTTCTATGTATTTAGTTGTAAATTCCTCAAAAACTCCTTTTTATGAAGTTCACCTCTTGTTCAATATACAAGCATTCCTAGAAGCTGAGGCTGATCATTGCTGTGGTCTCCAGATGCTGCTTTTATATGAGTGATTAATAATTTACCTTAGGCATGAGGATGGTGGCTCAGATGTGATTTATGGAAAAAAAATGAGATTAAATGTTAAAAATGGCAGGATATGAATGGCTTAGTCAAAGCAGCAAATTACTTGGCTGTTGGACTGTAAATCTGGATTCTGAAGCTGTTCCAGAGGAGTGGTGTACATGCATTCTGAAAGGCTTTTGAATCTTTTTTTGAACTGAACTTAATTATAGCTCAATTATAGCAACATGCAGACATCTTCCAATACATCAAATAAGCAAAACAGGTGTTGGTCTTACTATACTGGCAAGTGTTAGAACAATAGGAGCTCTTTCTTAGTACTCTAAATACCTGAATTTATCTAGGTCCAATAAAGTGTCCCACTAATTGTCTAAGAGCACAGTCTAACTCAACATTACTCTCCAAGAGTTTAAATCCAACTTACCTGTGTGTCTGCATTTAGAACTTTGATTCTCTGTGTGGAGATGAACAGATCCACTTCAGTCAAGGCCTGGGAATCTCCCTCTGAGGTCTAAAAGACAGACTTTTTGTTACAAGGGGATTTTTATTTTCACAATGACAAATTCACTGACTGCTTTAAGCACAATGTGATGTGAGGCAACTGCACTTTAAACCATTACAGAGCTGGCTAATCAAAGGTGCTTCCAAAGACATGCAAAGAGTACATTTATTGCATAGACAGAGTGAAGCCTACTCTGATCTTCTGGGTAAGAGGGAATTTTTGGAACCTGTGGAATTGACAGTATTAAAATTCTCTATTTATAGCCAAAACAAGTGAAAAAGTATGGCTGCTTTCTCCTCACTTTCTCACTGATGCACTTCAGTACCTGAAGCACCAGACTTGAGAAAGTAGGAGAACTGAGAAGGTGACTTAGTCCCCATCAGATGTTTAGCCCTTGCCACCTTCAGTGAGCTCACTAAAAAAGGTGAAAACCGATGCTCAGTACTGTGGTGGGGTTTAGGGCTTTTTTTTTAAGCTTTTTGTTTTTTTCCTAGAAAACAAAGAACTGAGCACTGAACTAATATTTCTCTCCTATCACAGAAGGCCATCAGGGGACTTTTAGACCACAACTTCTCTGAGCACTGCTCGCTAGGGAAACACTTCCCATACCCCATCAGAGGGCATGGTCACAGAGCAGGAGGGATTGCAGTGTAATGTCTTGCTCCAGTGTGAGTCCTGGCTCTGTCCACTTGGGAAAACAGGAGAAGAGGTGGCAAAGCAGCTGCTATCTCTCACTGAAGCATTGTCCAAGAGCTTTCCTAATTCTCTAGTCCAGCAGGAACATATGGATTCCTCCAGGCTGCTTGGCGACAGGGTACCACTGCAGCTGATATTGAGCAGCACCCGTGGCAGCAGCCTTAGAATAAAATGGCCACAGTTTGCCTCAGCCTGGGCTAAAGGCAGGCACCAGTCTCCAGGTCAGACACTGACTCATGATGAGAATGATGTATTTGCTAATCTTTTTTGGAGTTATAAAGGCTTAGCTATACTTATAATTAATTTAGATTAATTTTATTCAAATTATCTCCTAGCAAAATACAAAGCAAGCACATACTTTGGCAGACACTACTTGTATTGCTTCCACCCTTATGGTGATATTTTTGTCAACTGTATTTTGTTATCTGAAGTATTGTTTTTAAGTGAGTGCAATGTTTCCTGTATGAATTGTTCCAGCTACTACATGGTGAATTTACTTTGGTTTTAAATATCAACAATAATAAATATACAGTAAGTCACAGGCACAGGAAGCATGTCTTACTGCTTTGGTTAGTAAAATCAATATAAGCATTGCATTCAAAGACATCTCCCAGATGACAATGGCTGTACATCTGGAGTAAACAAATCACAGGTATTCAACAGGAGAAGGGCAGCAGACAGGCACTCCAGCAAATGAACAATGAAGAAAATGAGTTCATTTCACTCCATTCAATATTCTACTGCGGAACAAAGAAGAAACCAAAATGACAACTTTATGAGGATCTGTAATGAAAGACATGACATTCCATGGAAAACAAGGACAACAAAAATGTAAGTAAACATTAGCATTCAAGAAAAACAGTTTACACACCGCTTTTTTCTTGATTTTAGCCGCCTTTTGCATCCTCTGAGGAGTAGCATAAAAAAAAGAATGCAGACAGATGTGCACACAGGGAAAGAGAAAAGACAGTGTGGGAAGTCAGGGAAACTTTGACTGTGAATCCAGACTGCTGAAAATTAAAAAACTGGGAGCAGTGAGGGAAGGATGTGCAAGAGAGAAAGATTTGTTTATACCTTATGCAGTTCTCAAGCATAATTGGATTTCATGGCATTATGCATGTTGACAATTGATAATAAAAGAATCGGTACCAAAATGTTGTCTGTTATCAGCTGCTCCCAACATTTATCCTGCCAAATTTACTGCAGCCAAAAATGGCAGCACATGCATCTTAAACCCAAGGTTTTGTGTCCATGTTCATCACACATTTACATGTAACTGTTGACCAAAACACAGCTCAATCTCCCTGCCATGACCGTGTAGAGTACTCAAGTACCCCTGACAGATTAGGGTTGGTATTAATACATAAAACAGTTTTTAGGAAGTTAATTGCAGTCAGCAATTACTGTAGCTTGAGATATCACAGTATGCTAAATAAAACCAGAAAGGTTTGAAAAGTTTAAGGAACTGGACCTTTCTTGGATTCCATTTCTTTCTAAATGCTAAGTCAATCATCAGTCATGACAATCTCTTGTAAGTGGCCTTTCCAAACCCATTTCCTTCAAAACCATGCAAATTTTAGCAATTAAATATTTCATTGACTATGCAGATACTTTTTCTCCTAGCATTTAAATCTGCCTCTAACAGTATGTTTATTCAGATGACATATTTACAGCAGAGGAAAAATAACTTTTAAAATAAAAATCTCCTACTTTGATTCTTAACCAAAACAACTATTTTCTCTTCACAGCTGTATGAAGCAGTCTATGATACATTATTTACAAAGAAATTGTTCACTGCATATAACACTAAATCCAAACACAATAGCAATGAATATTCTTGTCCTAAAAAAGTCATAAGTAATAATATTGAGACTAATTTTCTCAAGTTGTAGAAAGTTAAAGGAAGTAATAACAGAAGAGTAAAACCACAGTCAAACAAATATCCCACTGGTTTGCCACTGGAATATTTTCTAATTGCAATCTACAATTTGTCTCTTGAATATGTTAAACAGCTTCCAAAGAATTTTGAATAGACTTTGGAATAATTTATATTTTGCTATATGTATTTTTACAGAAAGCACTGTAAACTAATGGTATTTACAATACTGATCTATACTTACCTAACTGCACCTCGGAAGAGGTTTGAGGCTGCAGATTCTGCACCATTCAGGGATCAGCAGTTAAAGGATCAGTATTCTACAGCCCATAAAGATCCCCTACCTTGACACGACTCACTGCCTCCTGGGCCTGCATCATTCGGATGTTTTTGGAAGGGTTGCGCTCCGACAGCAGCTGGGTGGAGCCCAGGTAATTGGCTGCGAAGATGATTCCATCAATGAGGTCCTCAGGTTCACAAGGTCCTGGAACTGACAGGAGGCATTTATAATTACTGCCTTTCTAAGGAGGGGGGAGATGAGAGATGGAGTAATGGATATTGAGGCTTGAACAACCTTTCTAATACTGGGACTATGCTCACCATCCTCTTTATTCAGCTGTTAAGCTTTACATCCAGCTTGATTAGATTGACAGAAGAGTCATTCCAGAGTTTGGCTGAAATCTCTTGATAGTGAACATTTTTTATTCCTCAACAGTTCCATAAAAGAAATGTGCTTTGAGCTAGATCTACTTGATGACCTTCTAATGCATTTTTTAAAAAGTATAAAAAATCTTGTGTGAGGAGAAAAATGACGCTGAAGGGCAATGTTAATTTTAAAATAGGTTTATTGTTCAGTGTTCAATTTATTTATAATCAAGTCAATGCAGAAGATTATTATGTGGAAAAGAAAAAAATATATGGCATGCTATGCTGATTAAATGTACAGAAATAGTGGTTTACACATACATCTTTTAGTCAGCTTTCCTATCCTTTGTATTCCCATTTAATTTAGCAAGTCTTCCAACAGAATATAAACATGATTAAAAGGAGTGACTTTCCACTTTAGGCAGTGTTGCTAACACTTATTCATCCCTGCAGATCTCAAATCCACCTGCCAGAAATCTCAATCCCCAGCCAAAACCCACAGTCTTTGTAATTCAATACTCAAGGTATATAAACACGTAGATATATATTTATACCAGTCCTGTACTCTTCAGAGACCTGAGGTTAACTAACAATGCTTACACAAATTGGAGTTATTTGGTTTGCTGTCGAACACCATAGTTTAATGCTCAAAAGGATAATTATATACCACAGAACACATTTGATTTAGCTCACATCTGTGCAAATCCAGTAATGGTTTAGATCTTCATTATAACTCAGAATAGAATTCTGTGGAATTTAAAAATTTTGAAGTATTGGGAAAGCGTAAAAAAATATCTTGACAGTCTCCACTATAAGTATGAAAACCCTCAAAGAAATCCTTGAGAAGCCAATAATTTAGAAGTCACTAAAACTCTTCATAAAGGCCAAGTCTTTCAATATCTCAAAAAACAATCTTTGTTCTTGCAGCCTTAATTCACTAAAAGAAATCAAAGAAAATGAAAATTCCACAAGAACTCTGTTCCTGTATCACTGCTTCTCTTTGCTTATATCTCTGTACAATTATGTTTTTCAGCAGATGGATGGTGTATTTTCTATGGTGCCTCTTCTGATGGTGTAATTCATTTGTCTCTTCAGGTCTAAAACTTAGTCTCATACATCTGTAATTCTTCCAGCATGCAACAAAATATTAATGTTGCATGATATTGACATCTTGTTTCAAGGGCAGTAGAGAGGGAAATTAATTAATGATGTGAATTTAATGTTAAGGTAGCAAAACTTCATTAGATACCTGCATCAACACGCTCACTCAAAATTAAAGTAGCTTTAATTTTGTTTTCTTTCATTCACTTTGGGCTAAATAAATGAGGCTAAATTGAATCAAGATTGCTTTAACTCTGAAATAGGCTTACCCACATGTTTAAAATCAGTTTAAGTAAACTCCCTTAGCAGGTAATTTAGCTTAATTTTCTTGAAATGTTTGTGTCTGAAGACAAGTAAAACTGCAATTCTTTGTGCAAATTCTCATACAATCATTACTACTTCGAGCAAAATGCCCAGGATATCATTGGGGTCTCAGCAACCTATGGATGCTACAAAGGAAAAAAACACTTCTTCTCATGTCTTGGCTGTTTGTGATAGCAATGGTGTTTTAAACTAATTTGTGTGAAAAAATTCTTGAGCATGGAAATAATCTAGGGTGTTAAGCAATTTTATAATCCTAATGTTATTTATTTGGATTCCTTAAAGACTGGGGCTTTTTTGGTTGGATGTCATTGCATTGTCTCTTCATAGCTTTAAAAAATGATGTTTTGCAGAATCATTATTCTAGCAAAAAGTCACCTACATCATGTATAAATCAACAGCATGCAGAAAATGCTTACAGCAGTAGATAATACAGAAAAGATAAAGATCAAAAAAAAAAAAGACATGTTGGGCAGAAAACATTTTCAACATACATTTCCCATCGTGAAGGCAATGTAAGCAACTGTCGGGTAAAACAAGACATCTCTTGGAAGGATGGAATGGTGCTGAAAATTGCCAGGGTCAAATTGGGCCACCTGGCTGTTTTCTTCCCTTATCTCTATCTGCTTTAAATAATGCAAAAATGCAGACTTGGCTGAGGTCCCAGCTCATCAGAGCACTTGAACATGCCCTTGACTACAAGCGTGTGTAAAGGCTTACTGATGAGGAAGAGAAGAAGGAACAGGTTTCAAACATGAAGGTTAGTTTGATGTGAGCAAAGATTGCAATTTTATGTTGAATATGGTGATTAAACATTAGATAACTATTTCTGAAAAATCTAACTGCAAATTTCTGCACTTTTCAAAGCACTAGAGATTACTTGGTTTTCTGCTGATCCACTAATGTAACAAATACAAAGATACATCTAGACTAAGTAAACTAGGTCCAAACATTTTTAATTAATGTTTGCATTCATAAAATAAGAAAAAAAAAGAAAACTCAACCAAAAAAATCAATAATTTAGCATAACTGAATGCATTAATCTGTTAGGAATGCATTTTTACATCTACCTAATATCATGTATGCCAAGGATTCAGACAGTATTTAGAGACTGCACTCTGAGCACAGAAGTTCAGTTTTCTGCTGAACTGTCAAACTCCATGAAGTCACTGAGACCTTGGGATGTGTGGCACAGCAGCAGATTTTTCATAAGGAGTAAATGGACACAGGGCATACGTCACCTTCCAGAATGTCTATCTACAACTCCCATTTTCTGACTGACTTCTTTACTTCATTATGCTTGTTACTATGTAAGGGAATAAGATTTATGGTGATGGGACAGAGTGCAGAAAAGCCAGAACCACTGAACATAGAACTAATTACTCCTACGAGCATGTAGTGGTACTACTACTGAAACAATTCTAACAGCAAAGGACACTTAGATATGATAGATTAAAAGATATCTTTTATGTTCACATGGCATATGAAAAATATTATGTATCAATAGAAACATAGATATAGCTACTGTAGTTAAGGAGTCATGCTGAAAGTGCTTTAAAACTGGATAGGAATATAACCAGAATATGGTTGTAGTATTGTTGTCAAAGCTCAGGGAACAGCAGTGCTAATTGGCAGAATCTTTTCTTATGTGCAGAAGGATCCAGTCCTTTTTGGGACTCTACATACAAATTAATAATAAAAACTATGTTTTTCTCTGAGTTCGGAGAGCAGTCATGTAAGCTATCATAAACTCCTAGTGAGCATGTATTTATTTGCATTAGACAATGCTATATAGTACCTGCAATAGAAAAAACCTAATAGACAGCCTATGCCACTACAGAAAAAACCAGAGTGAGCAAAATGATTGAACTAAAAAAAGGTATTATATTATGTAAAGGATATCCTGACCCCTTTCCAGCAGAGTAGTGAGCTGGCTGGTATGTAAAGAAAAAGACATAACCTTTTTATCCCAGTAAAATTAAAATGTGCAGTTGTATCTGCAGCACCATGAGGGGGGAATTGTCTCGCCGGCTTTAAAGTTTTGTGCACGCTGGACTTGCTTTATGCTTGTCCACTATACAATCAGCAGATGCTTATTACAAAGCATCAGCTTGCTTTCTTGTCTCTGCCACCCTCGGGGAATGCATTTAAATGTACCTCTATTTAGGACCTGTTAGCCAGTACCTGCCAAGTGTTCCATGTAATATCCCTCAGATGTCAACCTGAAGGGACAATCTTTGAACTTTACATTAGTTCTAGTTCTTTAAGTAAATTACCGAAACAGAAAATGCTTGTCAAGATGGTGAGATCAGGGAATAAAAGAAAAATGTGTTGGACATCTTAATGTTATTCTAAATTGCATTAAGTTTTCCCTGAGTTGAGAATGGCATTAGAAATTAAGTTTTTCACATTCTTTTAAGGCTTCTATTGTGTGTGTTCATGGCAGATCTAAGGTATCCAACTCTTGAAAGTGTCCTACTGTCTATTCTCGCTTTACAGTGTAGTCATTTTCTTTGCAGGAAGAGCTGTGTGCATTCTCCCTATAAAAAGTTCTTCAGCTGTCTGTGAATCATGTTTTTCAGTACAATCCTGTTTTATTTCTGTCCACTTCCTTGTGTTAATAAATTGACTTATTTTTCTTCAAACAGAATATATTAATAGCACTGCAGAAGAGATTGAAGAAATGTGAAAACTTTGCTCTCCTGAACAGAGGGTTGGATTACCGTTGCTTGGTCAGTTCAGGAGAACCTTTCCATTTATGCTGACAACTGAGGTTCCCAGAGTGCAATAATGGGCCCTGAAGAACACAGTGCTCTTACACATTCATAAATCTCCTGCTGGGGCCCACTGTTACACCCTTTTTAACCCCTTCCAGATTTGTAGCCATTCTTCATTTTCATCTGAATCCTTTTGGGAGCTCTACCTGCTCCTTTTTATCACCACTAGACTCCCATTGCCATAAGGAGGGTGATAATGTTAAATACTTCCATACTTGAACTTCTCAGCTGTATTCTCTTGGGTTTGACTGGTTTTTAGAACTGTGATCTTTTTAATATTGTTAAAAGTATTTGCTTCCACTTTATCCTACTTTAACTATGGGTGATGTCAAACTTACCATCAACAAAACTTGGAAAGGAAGACACTTTCTTCGTCTGTTGAGAAAGAAAAATAATATAGTTGTAACAAAATAACTTTCACACAATGAAGTGAATTTTTGTTACATTTAAACAGCAGACCACTGTCACATAGGTACTGTTTAGCTCACTGAACACAATACATCACAGTCATTAACCCAACCTACCTGTTACACAGTGCTCTGTACTTGGGAGTCTCAAAGTATTTTAAGGTCCCACCAGACAAAAAAATAAGGGGGGCAGGGGAAAGACCATGAAAATGGCCTAGGAAGCCAGATGTCAAAGGAACAATTAGTTGCCTATTAGTGATAGGCAATGAAGTCCCAAATTTCCAATAAAGAACATTTAACAATGTTTTACAAAGGAAGATTCTGGGTCAGTGAATGAAAAGAACTGCCCCTGACTGCTCAGTACATAGAATTGCACTTCATCTTAGCAGAGGCCATAACACTGCTCTTCTTAGGCTACTGTCCCTCGTCTCGATGAACAGATACAGTCCTTCCATTCTTTGTTTTTTGCCATCCTTCTCAATCATTCCCATTTCCAGGAAAGAGGCTGATTTCTCCATTATGGGAAAAGGCTTTAGAAATGTGCCTCTTGGTTAATATAACAGGCTACAGGTTAAATATATTATGACTTTGAGATAGGAGACTTCTGCTTTTAAGTCTTAATTTCATTTCATTGTGTCTAGCCCCAAGCATAACTCATTCTGCATTCTCAGATGTCTTTTTTTGCTCCAATCTTCAGTGACAAGAGCAGGTCTGTCTATCACTGTGTCTCTTCACAGCTAAGCCAGAACTGACATTGGGGCGGGGTGGGGGGAGGAATGGAAGCAGAACACGATTTCTTTTGGATGCCACTTTTGCACTCCAGTAATCCAAAAACAGAACTTCTGATACGTTCCTCCTACTCTGAATGTCATCAGAAAATTTTAGGCTTAAGTACCTGCCATAGACAGTTACATAAAATGAATGAGGCAGCAAAAATTCATGGGTACAGTTCAAAGCCTTTTCAGAGTAGGCAGATATGGTATTTATTGTCAGTTCAGGAAAAGAAAGGGAGCCTAGGTTTGTGTGAGTGAGAGGGAGAAGCTGACAGTGTGAGGGCTGCTTTCCCTGCTGGAAGCCTGGCTGCAGGAAGCCAGGCAGCACAACTGGCAGCCCCAGGTACCCACCTCGGGGGGATTGTTATTGTCAGCTGGGCCATTGAGGTCTGAACGCTGCTGCTTCCTGGGCTGCTCTAAACCATTGCACATCTGCAAGGAAAAATAAGGGATTTCAAATCTTTTTGTTTTCTGGAAAGCTTCAAAACAACATAGAGATTTCATAGAAGTCAATAATGCCAAGATGATAAGAAAATTTTGACCAGATTAAATTAAATAAAAATTCACAAAACATTAACATATTAAACTCTATTTATCATGTTCCCCATTACTTATCTGAAGTTATTTATGTACAATCAGCATTCATTACTGGTACCAAAATATTTTAATGTGATATAGCAGTTGGAATTTCCTACTGTAATTTAGCAAATATCAGTTTCATATAAAAATGTTAACCTGTTTAATTATAATATCAACTTTGATGAAAATAATAGGACATTTAAATTAAGTAGCAGTTACAACACTGATTTAAATTTAAATTATTTTATGTCAATGCAAATTTTTCACATGAAATTAAGTCAAATGCTTAAATCATGTCTAAGTAAATCAGAAAGCAAAGTCAGAATTTTTACATGTGTTTATTCTCAGTGTTATACAAAATCAAAATAGTCCTAATGGCCATCTCTGATCTGAAAAACAGAGTTCTAGCACTGAATGTAGTATCCTATGTTTGTAGGTGGTACTTCATGGCATCTCCTTCCTCATGGGCCAAGCAAATCTACAGGATGCTGGTAGTACAACCTCAGGCTTTAGAAGAAATGTGAAAGAGAAAATATAAAATCATACACAAAGAAAACACTAAGTATTTTAAACTACAGAACACTCCTTTTTTCCTGTTCCAGGAGTCTCAGGGACAGAATTTCTTTTCCAGACCTGACACAAGTCACACAACACCACCTGACAGGAGAGTGCCCATGTCCTGTAAGTACCGAGAAAGTGACGTTTTCATGGCTCAGATTTTCAGTGCTACAAATCTGGAAAACCAAGGTGATTTCTGGAAGAAATTTTTATGGTTTAGGATATTTCATTTTCCCTTTTTTCTTAGTTTCCCTATAATGTATAAAAATGAGGGCCAAAATGTCACTGCTATTGTAAAGCTTCAGAAACAAAAACTTTTATCGACAATTGTGCAAATGGAAACCACTGAGGATTATTTGAAAGGTTCAGCCTGAATGTTAAATGAGAATGTAACAGAAAGGCTTCTGATCTTCAAATGCAGTATGTAGCTGTAGGCAAAGCAAGTCTTTATGTTCACCTCTAGACAAATTATTCCCTATGACTAATATTTAGTCAGCAGAACAATATATGCTGATGAAGCAGGCACATTAGAGCTCAATGATGAAAATTTTCAGGTAAGACAACATACACAAAGCAAAGATTCACCCAAGTAGTAAGCAGGACTTTAAGAAAGAAACTACTACCTGAGATATACTGAGATATGCCCAGACTTGGGAAACTCACCATATCCCTGCTTAAAAACACTATTCTGTTTGAGACAAGACAAATCTGATTATATTGCATGGCTAAACTAATAGGGAGCAATCTGTATTGATGTGCAGAGAAATATATTAATGAGGTAAACAAACATCTAGAGGACTTTATAATAAAACAAGTATAATAATCATACATTATTCCCTAAAGTGGCAGGATTTAGATCAAGTATCCTTTACACAGGGATTATGACATGGCCACAATGAAGATACATTAAACTGTAAATACATTAACTCTAATATGTACAAGAGAATGTCAGTCTTTTTAAAGCTGTCAGTTCTGATTACCACACACTTGAACTGCAAATGTACCTGCATGTAAAGAAAGAATCATCTGCTTTTGTAAGCATCACCTGGGTGCTGTATCATTGAAGCGGGTCTCTGCCTCAAATCTGCCATCTCAGTGGATTCAGTCAGCCCTGGGGACCATAATACATACCAATAATGCTCTGTGCTAATTGTTGCATATGTAATTCCACATAGTTCTAATAAAAAATCTGGCTAAACATTTGTATACCTTCTCAGTTTTGATTTATGCAGAGGTGTGATTTACTGGAATGCCTATTTTCAAGATTTCAGGAACATGAACAAAGCTTACTTTGTGACTTACGAATGTGACTTTCCCAGTCACATATATAGTCTGTATGTTGTTATTGTGTACTTCCTGGTTCCAAAGAGAAGTCTAAGCAGAATTCACAACAAGTTGGGATCAATCACACTACCTCTACAAGGAACCTAACCAATGTTTTTTTCTTGTTATTTGGTGTCCGAAAATAAAGTCCATTATTTTTGCCCCAGAGTTTCGTCTATGTGTTTAGGAGAATTACATCAGTAGCATGTCTGACCATATTCAATTTCTCTGCTACAGGTAAAACATATGAAATGAAATTAGAAAAAGAAGATTTCTTCATGTGATAATTTAACAGTTAGCTGAGAGATGATCCAGATGTCAAATGGATGTGTAGAAACTCCTAGCTTGAGGGAGTTGTTAAATTTGAGTTGTTATAAAACACCCAAAATAGTCAGTTTAACTTCATAGATGTGATGCCTTTCTTAAATAACATAAGCATGGAAAACCTGCAAGGAATGAGAGTTGTGCTAAGCAGTGAGTTGGAGCAAATATACACTATAAATGTATTCTAGGTTTCCCTCAGACTTGTCTAGTGCTAATCATTGCCTTCAGTGCTTCCCTGGAAGTATTTATAAATAAAGGCTAATCAAGCGAAGCTCATATATCCCTGAAGTTTTCAAGCCAGTATTTAAGACAGGAGACTGGTGCCCACATGGAAAGTCAAACAAGATGCTTACTTTGTTTCTCCTCTGTAAATTGTTGGGTCTTTCTTTAAAAGTGACTGTTTTCTGGGGCAAACCTAGCAACAGGAACCTTTAAAATCACATTTATTTACTTGTTATTTAGCAAATGTCTTGCAAACAGAATGTTAGCACCTATCATGAGCTAAGAATTAATAGCTGTGTATTTTAAAGGAATGTAAATATTATAATAAGCAGTAATTCTACCTATGTGAGGCAGGAGAGTAGCATGAAAAAGCTAAGCATAGCTGTCCATAAAACAACAAATGCACCTTCCTGCTTGCTCATTGTTTACAAAAATTGAGCTACACTGAGTACCTCTTGATTTAACCTAGACACATTTGAATCTACATTTATTTAAAGGTAACTCAGGAAAAAAAAGCACTCTATATGCAATATGTATGCCTCTGTCATCCCTTTCAGCATGATATTTTGTACTGTGAGATGCACACTTATAATAACAGATCTTTTAGCAAGGTGACAAAACCAAAGCTCTTTTAAGCAGCTTCTCTGCAAACAGTAAATTTAGGATGCAAATATACTGCCAATAGCTTTGGGGGTTTTTTTCCTTTCACTATGGAAGAAATTGAATTATTGTAGTTGGTTTAAATATTGTAGTTAAAATTATGGCTTGGTTTCACAAATGAGACACAGGTTCATTTAGGCAGTACTCTAATTCCATCCATCCCTTTCATAGTAAATATTAAAAGAATTGAATGCCCCAGAAGAAAAAAAAGTCCTCTACACCTTATCTAAATTCTTTGAGGTCCAATATTAATGCTAAACATCCAACCACACCTTGTGCTAAGGACTTTTAAGGAGCTATTAAAAAAAACTAACTTGGGCAGAAATGGGTACTGAACTCTCCTTCTGATGCTCTCACCATGAGCCAGATTAGTGGGTGAAGCTGAAAATTATTACCTGCAGTAGGTGAGAAGAACACAGCAAGATAAGACCAGTCTTGTCAAGACACACACATTCGAGTAATGCTTGCCAAAGGTTATTGAGGTTGTTTTTCACTCTTTCTTTTACGTCCCTTAAGGTTTGGGGTGGGTAGAGGGAGAATTACCTTGTGTCTCCAATTGTGAGCATCTGTTTATCTGTAAGAAATACCCCTTCACAGATTTTTGCCTTGGAGGCTTGTGCTCTTCTCTTCAGTGAAGTGTCCACAGCAGTTGTGCCTTGTTGCCTTTCTTATAAATGAAATGCATGCCTTGTCACCCAGTTTGTTTAGCCTGATCTGGAGCAGATACCTGTGCTGCTGTATCTCTAATTTCCTGTCTCCATGTTTGAAGAAATGAAACACTGTGTACTATCCAGTGCTCTCTATCCATTAAGACAGGAGTTCATGGTTGCTGTTAAAAGTGATGGTATAAGCTCAGTGGCTTCTTCCAGCCTAGGGTTACCTATCACAGCCGTGCTTCCCTCATTATTAAATAAGATGAAGGCGTTGGTCCAAGACTGACAGGAAATAACAATCAAAGCTCAGACTGGCAGTTCAGAAATATGTAGGTGCTTTTGGGTTTTTTTCACACCTGGGCAGTTATACCAATATCCAGATGTTGTTACACAACCCTCAGCTGTTAGGAGTCTATTAAAAATGACAAAGATACAATGCAGTTCAGCTCAGCTTCTGATAAATAAATTCCAAAACAACAAAAAGTTGTCAAAAATGAAAGTCTATTTCAAATATTGTTTTGAATGGGTAATTTTTCACTGGGGGGGGGGAAATCCAACAGTTACTTAACCAAGCATTGAGGAATTCTTTCTTATTCANATTCTTTCTTATTCAGGAACTCCTCTTGTCTTTTGTTCTGCAAATATTTTGAGAACTTGCAAGGAACAACATTCTCAGTAGTAGCTGCTGGGAAAAAGACCATCATTAAATCTAAAACATGCTACCTCAACCTCTGTGCTCCCAGCCAACACCTAGTAGCTGTTCAAACTATTCAACATCAGCAAGCTTATTCACTAAGGGACTTTTATGCTGGCAGTAGGGCACTGAATATAGTAAGTTGCACAATTTGGTTATAATTATACTTCTGGAAATAGAATGTGGTAATGAATATTAAAAACTTGCTGCAGATATGGGAAATCTGAAAATATCCCCCTAAGACTTCTTTTTGTTCACAATTATAGTGAAGGTCAACCTGTTTCATCAGCATAGACTTAAGCATTTGATTTCCTTTTACTGTTTTTCAGATGAATTAATGTATTTTAATGGAATTGCCTAGACTAAATTGTTTAACTGTGGGGCACTTAATTATAGAAAATCCTATTTACAGAGTTGATAAAGCTGAAACAGGAAACTTAGGTATGCAAAGTTTAATAAAGCATTTTAATTAAAGATTAGGCAAAATAATTCATTTATCCTTATGAGTTTGTTATCCAAGCACATGTTATTTTACCTCTTTTAGGTCTCTTTTAGGTAGATCTGTTCATTGCAGAAGATAACTAATATTCAATAGCATATAATTTTAGAGATGCATAGTCAAGGCTTTAAAATTACATTAGGGAATGAGGTATGTCTCTCTAAGAAGTAACCACGTTCAAATTGAAACTTCAGGGAAAAAAGTCACACCTCTTTTCCTTTACAAAAGCTTGAGCTTCATTTTTAGACTTTTTCTGGCACTCAGCATTAGAAAAGAAAAGATCATGCGCAGTTTAAATTAACTTCTACATCATTCTTGTGATAAAACTGCTTAACAACATTTTTGATAAGAGTAAAGTATTATAAGTATTATAAGTATATTATAAGTATATTATAATATTACAAATAATATTATAATATTATAAAATATTATAAAATAATAAAATAAAATAAATAATATTTATATAGATATATA
>VZTT01042811.1:33664-61028 GCA_013400855.1 Buphagus erythrorhynchus | reverse complement strand
CAGAAAAACCGACTAGGGAAAATACTTCTATAGACATTTATATAGACATATAAATATTATACTTTTAGATATATTAAAAAAAGTAAACTAAACCTCACTAAACTATATTACATATTTGAAACTGAAATAACATAGCTAGATATGTAATAAAAAGAGTAAATAAACCATTTTAAATAAAACCAAAAAAAAGTGGTTGTATTTAGAAAGACTCTGTGCCAACAGAAGCATTGGAATAAAATCCTCAAAAGCAGCTATTTGATTGCTGTGAGCAACAAACTTTTTTTGTACTTGAATCTCCATAGAATTTCCTTCATAGTTCCAACACTGCAGAATGAACTCTAAAGAGATTTCTCTGTTAGTGGGCAAAAAAATAACTAACTAGAAACTGTAACATCTTTCAAAACTCTTTATCAAACCTCATAGTTAAGCCTAATTAAAATTTTCATTCAAAGTCAATTCTTCAATAAGGGGACAACAGGTAGACAGTGTAGACAGGTAGACTTTTACTAGGAGGTCAGAATTTCAAAATTTAAACTACTGGGAGATGAAGTGACAGTAATGGAGAAATGGGAAAATGGGAGCACATTATCCATAAGAGTGAGAAGGGGGCATACAGTCCATTAGCACTGCACGTGATGAGAGTCTGTGAATTTTCTGGTGTTACTTTAAAGAGTAAGAGCCCTTTAGTAATTAAGGGCTCTATCTCAGACACCAAGTTGAAGGGGACTCAGTTTTCATCTCCACCTTAAACTTCCTTTACACTCTTGACCAAGACTTGTGCCTATTAATAATCTTCAGATATACAGAGGTAGAGATTTAAAAAAAAAAGCATGCACTTTTATACAAATGTATGTGAAATAGCATATCAAAACTTGATAAAGTTTTTACTATCTCTTTGATAGGCCCATTTATTTTTATACTACTGCTAACTGGAAAACTGTAGCAGAGAAACCAAGGCAGAAGTACCACAAATTGAACTCTTTTCACAGAGATGGAAGGAAAAATGAGCAGTGGCAATCTGGAACTATATTTGTATTCTACATTATCCCCCAGTTATAAACAACTTCAGCTCAGATCCTTCAGTAGGATCACTCAGAGGTAAAGACACTTATTCAAAGTGTTACTTTGTAAAAATTTCTGCACTATTAAATTCGAATTAATCTTATAGCTGCAGATCAAAATATCTGTGCTGCTTTAGCTTTGGTTCTAGGCTGCATTACTATTCTATGGAAACAAATTTTTGTCAGTATTACAGCATTTCATTGCAAAGACAGTGTAATTCACATCAGTTTAAAACCCCAAGCAGCCACTACAGCTGGGAAACCATTACTTAATTAGAGAAAAACATGAGTTCACAAAGCAAGCCAATTAGTGTCGGCAAATTTTAATCTCAGCATATTTCATAAATACCCCTCCCCTTCTCCATCAACCTATTAACAGCAAAGTATCACTAACTGCTTCCATTCTGTGGTCATTATGTTTCAGAAAAAGGCAACAGGATATGTGCTTTGGGAAGATGCACTCCAGGCAAGCAGAAAATGAGACAAAAAAATTCTCCAATCCTTCTTTGTGTGTCTGCCTAAGCAGGACCCGAACCATGCAGAAGAGTTATAGATATATATGATATGGTTTCCCCCATCTTTTAATTTCAATAAAAGTGAAATGTTAGTAATAAGTCCTTTAAGGTGAAATACTTACTTCTCTCTTAATAAAGACTGAACCAAAATAACCAACCAACCAAAAAAATCCACAACAATTTTAAGGTGAATACAACCAATAAATGAAAACCAATCAGTCATTTTGAATCAAGTTCAGTTTTTTAGTCCTATGTCTCAAAAAAATAGTCAATACAGTGCTTCAGCTGCTATTGTTTTGTCTGGGGCAGTGAAATCTACCCAGAAAACATGACACCTTCTGAATTGCAAGCCTCTAAGAATCTACAGTATCTGAAAAGTGGTAAACTGATGTATTTCAGAAATGTGCTTTGTCACCTGCATGTCCTGTGTCTGTGTATTTGCCTCAGGGCACCTCTCTGACTATATGCTTATCAAATCCCTACCTGTAAAATTTTAAAGGCTTTAGTATTATTTTACAGTCATTCTTCAACAGCATTTTCTCATTCTTCATCTTTGTTTTCACACCCCAACTGAAATTTGTCCAAACAGCTGAGGACAAAATGTACCCAAGAACAAGAAAACACCAAGTACACAGTAATTTCTTTCAAATGTCTCCAAAGCTTTACCGGAATTTCAAAAATCACAGAAAACTATAAACTAGGAATACATAATTTGAAATTACAATATACATAGGAAGGGGCCTTAAGAATTTCTGTTACACTGTTTTTCTACAACATATCTCCATTTTAATGTATTGAATCATGGCTGGAAATTTTCTAAGATAATTCTCCATAGTATTATTTCACAAATGAAAGAAACGTTCATTCATCCATTGGTTCTGAGGCCTTAAGTCCTCCCAGGAGCATCACAAAAAGAGCATAATGTTCCAAGAGCTGGATCACTGGTTGAACTGATGGATGTGAAAACTTTTGTAGCTAGATAGTAAGCTATTGACTGCAGTTGTAAGAGTGAATAAATTATTTTAAGCTTGGTAGTAATGCATGCTCACAAAATGAGTAAGGGTACCATCTGTTCAAGTACAGACAATACAAAATTCTTTTAATTTGATAATAAATTGCTCACTTTTGACAAAGCGGTGTCACTGGTGAATAATCCTTTTATTGAAGTCCTATAGAACCAGCATCTTTTCTGAACAATGGCAAGAATTCACTTAGGCCTATAGGCAAGGTGGATGGAAATGTAATAAATAAATTTGGAGTAATATATGGGGGGAAATTTGAACTCTTAATGGGGGAAAAATGAAAAAGTAGGGAAGAAGGTAGTAAAACTACTTGGGAGTTTGAATAGTTTCAGGTTATCTCACTGTTCTCCAGTGGTGTTAAAACTTTGAATAAGCAGGGTATCCTGCACCAGGAAACACAGGTACTCTCTATGACCAACTTACTTCATTTCCATGTTTCTAATAAAAGCCTTAACTAACTCCTGAAGTTCTCATTCATCTCCCTAGAGAACTTACAGTCATACCTCCAAAGTAATTTAAATAGCTTAAGGCAATGGATGTGATGTGCATATAGAAGCTGAAAATTTGAGTAGAAACTAGTTTTAATACATTTTTTATTTTATAGCCCATCGATGGTATTATCTAAAAGTAATTAATTTGTGCTGCTTCTAGAGAAAGTGAGATCATTTCCTATACTCTATAAATATTTTCACTAATTCCTATTGGAGAAAGATAGAAATTTAGTTTTAATGATATTATTGCATTGGACAAAATAAATTATTAATATAATAAGAACAGAGAAGAATGACCTGAAGTAAATTTGAAGAGCTATATCATACTTCTTTTTCTTCTCTCTCATGAGAAGGATGGGGAATCTATGCATTCCTCCTCCCTGTGCTGGTAGTTTGCCAAGTCAGAGGAAATTAGTTGAGTCTACTACAGTTTACTATTCATATTACACAGTACAAGACAGAATAGCTGCAGTGGATAGTCAAACACAGAAGAGTCAGGTTTTCCAGGGCCAAGCAAGTTCCTGGTTCAGCTCCAAAGTAAAAGCCAACAGCCTCTCCTGCAAAGGAGAACGTAAAGACACTGATACAAGGTCAATCACAATGAGCACCAGGATTAGCACTACAGCTGCCTTTTCTTTTCCTTTTTCTTTTGGGGAGGCAGGGGTGGGTAGGTAGTAGAGGAAAAGAAAATTTTCTTTATTTATATGCAGATAAATGTTTTCAAGTGTTTCCTAACACCTTCTCCTATATACAAGAGCCAGCATGGGAAGAGGCCTAACCTGCTTACTAGATACAATAATAAATGGATGATCAAAGTCTTGGATCTCTAATTGGTTGCTGGATAATAAATAAATTAGGAGACTAAGAACTTTTAAGGTTTTCACTTTCAAAATCAGATTTTTTAAATTATTATTATTATTATTACTACTGTTAATGGAAGAGGATGCAGTGCTTTGATGATGTGGTCACACCAGAGGTGTAAGAATAATCTTAATAGTGGTAGCCTGAATGGCTATAAGAAAAGAGAAACTGCATTCACTAAGATCAGAGAAAGCATTACAGAATTTAGATACAACTTAAATTAGAATTAAATACAACTTAAATTAGAATGTAAAAGAAGAATTACTTCCCTGAATATGATACAGAAAAGTATGTTACATTTAAGAACATATGAAAAGGTACATGCTAATTGCAGGCCTGAAGGACAAGCAAAAAATGTTCTTTTCTACAGTGACTGTAAAAAGAAGTAACAGGTTATAAATAGGGTATAAAGACTTCTGGTTTAGAGGTGTGTTGGTTCGACATTTCTGTTTTAGGAACACTGAGAGAACATCTAAAATCCTGAACAAAGTCAATGTCTGGAATAGTGCAAGTATAAATCATCCATTAACTAAATATGAGATTACTGAGACAAAGGGTATGGAGGGAATTAAGATAGAGCAATGGACACTGTTGTAATGACTTCTACAGGAAAAGACAGACTCCTCAGGAAGGCATCTTGAAAAAATATTCAGGACCACAGAAATACAGCCATGAAAGATTGACAGCAGAAAGCACAATTTCAAGAAGAAAATCATGCTGGCAGTGTCAAAGACCCTTGAGAATAGAGCAATGGTTTTGATCTTTGACCACCAGAATGAAAAGTCTCAAGTCAAAAAGCAGTTCTAAAGTAGTGTCATCTGATGACTGCATTTTGGTCTCATAGCTCAAAGAAGAGAGAAATAGACCTGGGTTGGAAGAGACCTTAAAGATCACCTTGTTCCAACCCCACTGCCATTGACAAGGACAACTTCCATTAGAATAGGCTGCTCAAAGCCCTGTGATACAAAAATTAAACTGATGTGGCAAAGTGTTTTGGCAGATTAAATTAGGTAGTTTTATTTGCAATGCTACTTTTAATCTAAGTTTTCCATGCATGGCTCCCTTTTTGGTTAGCAGCTTAATATCTTATATCAGGAACTATGTCACAATTTGGATATTTTTCCCCTTCGTTTTTAGGATTTAGTCCAGACTCTTAAAATATCTCTGCTGAAGGGTGGTGGAAGCACTGCAGTTCCAGGGAACACAGACAATGTTTCTGCACAAGCTGGATAAGACCATGAAGAAATGTCACCTACAGTAAGTGACATCATTAATATTCTAAGTGCTTTGTGAATAATCATGAACTACTACCATGCCTTTGTTTAATAACCTCCCAGTGTAGAGCTCTCCACCATGGCACAAGTGGGTTCTCAGAATCCCAGTTTGGCCAGGCCTCCACAGGCACAGCACAGGCACGTGCTGTGCTGCTCCCGTACTGGAGGTACAGCAGTGCAGAGAGGGACCTGAACTTCCTGCTGGGATTCCTCCCAGCCCTGAGGGATGCTGAGCTGAAGCTGTTTCAGTGTTTGGGTGCTGCCTTGCCTGACTGGAAGGGACTGAGCAGTGACAGGGTGTAGTCACAGCCACTGTTCAGGACCTGCAGGTGCATTTGAACATGTCTGAGGTGGCTTGCCACAAGCCTACGTGGCTGAGATTAAAATTCTCACTAAGGACCAGAAAACTTTTCCAACTTGTTTTGTAGCTCTGTTGAACCCTTCATCTCTGCAGGGGAAAAAAAAGCTTTTCTATTTTTCTTTTTCTTTCCTTGCTAGTCTTGCAAAGAGATAGAACTCCTCAAAAATGGTGAAACTGGGCTAGAAAGGTGTTATGTAGGACATCTACATGTGCAGCAAAATACTTCTCTCTCTTACCACACACTACAAGCAACTTGATGTTAACTCTGAACTTTCTCAAACAAAAATAGTTGAAGTTATTGCAGCAAGAAGCAATGAAAGGAAAGTTCTTTGGTTTTCAGTAAGTCTGTTTTTTCTTTCTGCAAGTTTTGTAATATTGGTCTCCCTCCTTTTCTTCTACAATTGCTGCTGCGGTCATGCAAACAAAGAGTTCTTAAGCAACTAAAATAAGAAATTAAAGTCTTCTAAAAATTTAAGAAAAAGTGTCTTGGGTTAGACATGAAAGAATTTCTAGTGCTGTGTTAAAAATGGAATTTTTTCAAGAGTTAATATTCTATTTAATTATTTTGCTTTAAGATATGCAGTCTTTTATAGCACACTCGGTAAATTATCTGCTCAGTTATTAGAAGTCTGTGAAAGAAAGTTACAGCTAATACAGCACATTTCCTAGAAGCTGTACTCAAGATATTAATGCTTCCTACTAAAATAATTTAAATAAGCCTCTGAGTTCAATCACCTCTAATTGATCTTGTTGTGATAACTTGGTTCCATAGCATTTCAAACACATTCTCTCTGCTTATTGAGATGCATTTCTTGTACAATAGTATTATACAAGCTGCCATTTATACTTCATTGTACATTTTAATATTACCACATTATTTTATTATAATGTCCTTGAGATCTACAGTTAGGGATCAGCTAATTTTCCCAAGTCCTTTACACAGTAGGGCTTAAAAGTACTACAAAACTTGGCTGTGATAAGATTCAACCCTTGGGATTAATGCCAAGAGGTGGCAGTGAGTTGCTGTACCACTGCACCACACTGCAGCAATTTTCCTAGGCTAACCCACAAACCCATGTATGCACTCTGAATGAATAAGCAGCATTCCAACACAAGAATTTACAGAAATACTTCAGGTTTCCTAGCAAGTCTGGTCTGAGAAACAACCCCACACATTTCAGTCAAGTAAAGCTTTATCAAGTATATATTTTAAAGGTCAAGGAGGGAATAACTTCCTCTTTGGAATAAGAAGGGTCTGTGCTGTACTCTGTTTTGGCAGAACTGTTCATCCTCATGTTGAGGCATGAAGTTACAAAGGAACCAGAAAAATAGAGGGCTAATGCTCCAACATAATAGAGGGCAAACAGATGCTGCCATGCTGAGATGATGCACAAAGGACATACTTCTCAAAAAGATTCAAAGAACCTGTGCCTACTGGATAATAATGATAATGAGGATAAGGTACTTGTTCTCTAAATAACATCCCACACCTTCAGAGGTTATACAGCAGTCCTGAGTAACCTGGAACTCATACATGTGCAAATATATCTCAAGTCGATTATGGGTAATAAATTATGGGTTTATTATCATTATTAATTTGAGAAGCAGAGGGCTTCAAGAAGAAACAACTCATTGCTTAGTTATTCTGTAGAAAGAGCAGACATTTCATTTCTGATCAGTTACTCCACTGGAGTTGAAAGATGGAGCACAAAAACAAAGTGTACTTTTAAGACCTTATGAATTACAGTTCCTAGTTGTTTTTTTATTTCACTGCAATTATTTTGAGATACATTTCAGCAGGGACTCAGCTATAAAACACTGTATTGCCAAGTAAGACACACAGGAACAAAAGAAACAAGAATGAACTTTACAATAGTAGACACAGTACACCCTAGTAAACACTATCTACTAGATTATATGATGATGATAATAATCTTTTTTTTTAACATCTAATAGGTATTTTGACTATTGTTAGGAAAATCAATGTGTGATTTGACTTAGTCCATTCTAAGTAAATTAATGTAAATTTTTAACTGTACACAAATCCTGATCAATCTCTTACTTTCTCTGATTACTACACTTGAATATTTGTTACACTGCTGGAGAACACATCTAGTAATGAGTTGTATTTTCTCAACAGAGCTGCTATTTTCCACTACACAAAACATTAAGACAATCTCTGGAGGCTGTCAAGAATATCATGTTTTTATAATAACATAACTATTATATTAACTAGGAGGATTCTTAAAAATACCAGTAGCATAAAAACATTTGAGGGAGGATGTATTTTGCCATTAACTCTTTTCTCACTTGAATATTTCTAATTTTAGAATCAAAATACCTTGAAGTTAAAAGTGACATAGTTGGAACATACAGTATTCTTCTATTTAGGCATCACATTTAGCTAGCTAGTCACACTTACTGACAGCTTTATTCTACTTTCACCTTAGTATTTTTCTTTCAAAATCATGGACTCCACGTCCCTAGAGTTAGTGCAGTAGTCTTGTGGACAAAGCCTTGTCTGTACCAGAGATCTCCTGATTCATTTTTCCTGGGGCAATTCATCCATCTATTCCTTTATCATCACTTCTAGAACAGAATTGCTGAAAACACACACAAAGTTATACAGAAAAGCATACTTAAAGTCAACATATAATTGAACTTAGTTTAAATTTTAAGATAAATTAATTAGTCTTCTTAATATTTTCCAGAAATCAATTACATCATCAGTGATGCTGGGGGTATGGATTCAAAGTGTAGTTCAAGAGAAAGGGATGTCTATGAACACAGAGAGATCTTAGAAATAAACTGAAATAAGAAATAAACCTTCCTATATATCATGCAAGTATTAGTAAGTAAATTATGTCTGTATACATTAGGTGGAAGAATAGATATTAAAAAGGAGAATCTCAAATATCTGTGGTTCTCATATATCATAAGTTCTTTTTTAGCCTATTAGGATTATGAGATGTCTCTCAAAATCCCTTCAGAAGTGTTCTGATTTGCCTCTGATACATATTACTGTGGTCACTGCAGATTTTAAAAAGCTAGACAAAGATAATTCAGTTTCATCAGTTCAATTTCAAACCATAGTGACAAGCCATCTATTCTTATTTATGGTCATTTTCCTATTCAGGTCCAGCTGCAGCCCAAATACATCACCATAAACTGTGAAGCAGGAGTCTCAGGAACAAACAGTTCATAGGTCTGCACAAAAGGACTAGAGCACCTTATTAAAAATAAATGCTAGTGCTTCAGTAATAAAAAGCCCTTAATTGTATCAAGTGTCACCTTTACTACATGAGCAATGAAACTTGAAGGCTCTAAAATTGCTCAAAGGGCTGATGATTAGCACCTAGGTAGGTCTTAAACTATCAAACAGTGTTTTCTATTCTTGAATTGTTAGTTGCCATCTTGAGAAAGATTTTCTTTGCATCCAGAAGCGCAGGTATGGCAAGCAGTTAGAAGAAAATAAACCAGCTGCTGTTCTGCATAGAAAATCACTGCATGTCACTAGTTACAGATAATAAAGGAAACACTGGCAAAAATCCACTGCATGGTACCCCAAACCACTACTGTTTATACTCTATGCAGTGTAAAAATAACCAATGACATCCAATCATTGTTGTCCAGGTCTGCAAATCTGCATCCAATTTGATTATAGTGCATGACAAATGAGAATGCTATTTCCAACTTCAGCCAGCCTGATGATCTACAACTGCACTCCTGCAGCCCCGAGGCAGCATTTTGTTTGTTCAGGACAATCCTGATCTGAGATTTTTTTTTCTGTACTTTTTCACCTTTCATTTAAGCTCAAGTGAATTTAAGCCTTTTCCTCAAAATTCTTTAGCACTGAAATGATGACATGATGCAGAGGAATCAGCTGAATAACTTGGTAAAGGCTCTTCTCAACATGCCTGTTGTATTTTATGCCTGTCAGGAGTGCTGAGGCCTGGGTGAAGTTAAGGAAGGAGGCTTACAGCAACTGAGTAAGGAGAGGCAGAAATGGAGCATATGTATAAAGCAGTGTATCAGGAACAAGCAACAGAGGTAGCTATGTCTTTAAAACCTATTTGAAACAGACCAATTAAGGAATGAATGTGTTTTTTTGTGGAATTAGGAAGCTAATATAGGAGGATGACTGACTAGAAAATTATAGGACACAAAAAGACAGCAGTACAAAGTACCAATGTGCAAACCAAATGAAAAAATTGTTCCAAAGCAAGAGCACACACTGCAGGTACCTAATTCCTATTCTTACTATAAAATCAAAGTGTACATTAAAGAAACCTGTAATTAATAGTGTCTTCTATGAAACTACAGTAAATGAAAGCTATTCAGAAGAGCAGGAAGTGACATACAGTCACTCCTTCAAGGATAATGTTCCTGTTCCAAAGATATATTAGCTGGTTTATTTAAAGGGAGATGCAAAGTCATGTAGGAAAGTCTAGTCTCCTCTTATCTCTCTGAGAAGAATTAAAGGTCTCTTTCCATGTGAATGTAAAGGTGCTTCTGCAGTAACAATACTAAATGCTGCAGAATTACGTTGTCTGAATCCACTGATCACCACAGTAAATTCTAACTGGTGGAACAATGACAAAACACAAGCCAAATTTGCGCAGTGCTTTGTGAATCAACTGTGGCATTTTATCCTTCCTGAGATTACACGGGGCATGCCCAAAGCTGCCTCCTTTCACAAGCACTGATCATCTTGATAGTTTACAGTTTAGTACTCCTAAATCACTGAATTCCTAAATCATTTGATACACTGTTTTTATTATTATTCTTCATCATATTTCTCCCACAGATAGAAAACTCCAAGAATAGTCTTGGCTAAAGATGGTGGCAATGAAACTGGATTAAAGGACTGTCAGTTTTTTCTGCCATCATCTCTATTAGATCCACAATGTCTGACAGAGGTTTACAGAATTAACTACTGCCCATGTCCACATCTCATCCCAAAGCTAAGAGCCAATCCTAAGCCACACTGTCCTTCACACAACTGTATGTCTTTGCTGCAGACATCAGTTAAGGATGACACATCTACATCAGGCTATATATGGTCCTGTGACACTACACAATAATTCATTAGGAAGGAAAGTCTTACATTTTTAAAATTATGATTGGTTTAAAATAAAATCTAAAACCTAAAAGGAGTTTTAATGCAGAGCACCCATGTTTTCACAAACATAACTGAAGATATTCCTGGGGAAGAGATGTTTGAAGCCCAGGTGAAAAGGCTCCAGATCATCTCTTTCTGTGGAACATACCCACACGCTCTCGAATAGAAGAGATTCACTCATTCATTTTTTGTCTGTATGCTGAAATGGGCACATTCTTGTGTTTATCTAGACTTCATTTGATAACTGCATTTCAGGAAATTATTGAAATCCATGAATATTTCCTTATGGTATTTTTCTGAAGCTTCTTCCTAGGAGACAAAATTATTCTTAGGATGATCACTGAATGCAATTGCTCCAGGCAGTCACTCACAGCTCTCACGGTATTATTTCAGATGTACTTCCTGGTTGCAGTTACTGGCTCTCTTTCCTCTTCTTTTTAGTGAAGAATAAATTATAAGTCTGTTTTGTTTTAAATCAGAGTTGGAAACAGCATAATAAGATATGACAGGTTATAGCAGAAGTCAGCTCCTGAGAATTCTCTTATGTCCCCATGCCAAATCTGAAGATGCCATAAACTCAAATCCTCTAAGCCAGTCATAAAATTTTAATTAGCTAAACTAAAAATACTGATACTATTTACCACTGTTCTTATTTATTTCTTTAACTGCTAGACTTAACACTACTAAAACAGGTTGCCTATGGTAGAGGCTGTCACTAGTGCAATAATAGTCTGTTTCAGCATTAACGTGAGCATCCTGTTCAGCTTCATTGCAATTAATCAGTAATCTAGTCTCTTGTTTCTCACTGCCAAATGATAAATTAACTACTAACTACATTCATGGATGGAATATTAATTTATACAATGCCCTGGGGTACTTCTGTGTGTAGTACAAGATGCCTCATGAATAGATCTCATTGAAAGCTTTAGTAGAACTATGAAACAAAACAAGAGTAAATCTACTCAGGATCAGCTGCAACTATGTGAAAACAGTAGAGATCTGTATCAACAATTGTAGTAAACACCACTGAGATATAAAAAATTAAACATGGACATTGCATGGAATAATGAATTCTTCTTTTAAAAGAAAAAATCAAGTACCTTTCCATGCAAAGAATACTTTCTGGAGCTTTGTGAAGAACATTTTGACTTTTTCAAGGTCAAATTATGTTTTCAGAGAATAGCACTGTATATGTGTTGTATAATGGGGAAAATTGCCAGTTCCAGAAAGGAAGTGATATTTTCCCCAGTTGCTCTGCATTATCTGCTCAAACTTCCCACTACACACATGAGTACAGCAGATGGATCCAGAGGTTCTGCCTCTGGCCTTGCCTGTTTCAACGTTCCTTACATGCTGCAGGCTTTATCTTGCAGGGGTTTTCAGCTTTCTAGTGCATGAAAATGACCTTTGCATGGGTGCAGAATTGATTCACAACTGTTTGCCACTTCCATAGTCTTCTTTCTGGTTTATTTGCATTTTTTCTAGTCTTTGAATATCAGAAAAGAAAAAGTATTAATTTTTAAATGGTGGAAGGAAGTTCCATAAAATACTAATAATCTGGTGGTAATCTTGGTAGTACCAAAACATGCTTAAGATGCATTATATTCCAAAATTACAGTATAATGAGATATGTATTTTTTATTTAGTAGCTCTGAAAACATGATAAAACTTCAATGGGGAAATTCCGTCCTCTGTTGGTTTTTTCATAGTTCAAAGAAAACTGAATACAGGATGAGCTCTTGGTAAGAATGTAGTGGGGCCTGCAGCCCCCTGTAAAATGCTAGACTGCATTTCAGAAGCTCACAGCATCCCAGCTCAGAATTATCAAATCAAGGCATTTGGTCATTTGAGCACAAACTGCTTGAGTTTTGAGCCTATCAGCAATTCAGAATGGCTCTCATAGCACAATAAACACAGCATAGGAAAATGCTTGCCAAGAGCAGATTGAAAACCACTGAGAAAGAAACAGGGTTATTTTCAAATTTCTAACATAATAATATTAATTATTATGAGCTTTCTCTCATAGGAATTTTTTAAATTCCTCATTCTGAAGTCAATCACTGCACCACATATAAAATAATTTCAAGCTTTAATTATAAAAGAATAGGCAACATATTTGAAAACAGCATAGAGATTTAGCTAGCTCAGGCATTTCAAGCAGGGCTCACATTTTGATGTCACCTTCTGTTCTCACATTTTAATGTTACAAGCATCCCGCATTATGAGCAGGTTATCATTTATTGCACAGCAAATGTCCGAGAGCTCCTGTTCTCCCTGGACCCAGCAGCTCTGTCCCAGGTACAACGGGATCAGAAACTGGTACAATCTCAAGATCTAGACTCCTACAGGGAATAAAGGATTTATCAAGCAAAGTGTATGGAGCTGCTTCTGCAGGAATATTAATAGTTGGTCTGCATGGAGTGTAAGACTATATGAGCCACAGCAGACACATTTACAAGCATTTGTCTGAGGTATCATGAGACAAACTTGACATAAGTCTCAGCCACATCTTTGTTTACCACCCTTGCAAAGGCTTAGGGTCTTATTAAGCACACAGAGCACAAGTTTGACTTCTTCATTCCAGATGCAAGGTCTTTGGAAGAGAAAAGCCTTGGATATGGGCTTTTGAGCTTCTGCTGTTGTCCTTCTGGAAAGTTAATCACCAAATTTACCAGTAAAGAACAGAAGAAAACAACATTCTTCATCAAACATGCATCAAGGGGCCTTCTAAGGTGACTCCTCAACAACTACCAGGTTAGCATTACCTATTCTATTTACATTTAAAAACAAAACCCTGGACCTATCATATATTGTGTTGGTTGAATAAATACTGTTAGTTCATCTGAGATAAAATTCATTAAATTAATAACTGCTGGATGTTTCAAACATCCAGCTATCTGAAAACCAAGTCTGAAGATGAGGATTTATAAATTGCAAATGAAAGAACTAGTCCCTCGTGATATCAGGCAAATGAACAGCATGTTGGTAGATATTAAATCCTAAAGCATAAATAATCTCCTTAAACCTACATCTGTGAAACCCAACAGTGAACTTACAAAAAAAAAAAAGGTAGCCAAAATGCTTTTCACTATTGGATTGTTGGATATAGAGGACCTGGGTGGAACTGACCTGATTTAGTTGAAAAAAAATAGCCTACCATCCTACAATTTGCAATGCAAATTTCAGCACATTATTTAATGCCATTAAAACGAAGCAATCAGCTATGGATGGATCATCCACAGTAACCAGTATAATTTAAGTAATGATATCATTGTTTATCCTCAGTTGGGGTAGGTGGAGTTTTACGTTCAGGATGTTGTAGTTCCTTTGAAGTCTGGTTTACTGCAGCTAGGTTTTTTGGTCGTACAGACAGACATTTTGCTTTCCAAAAAAGTACCAAGCACTTACACAGATGTTTAAATCTTTCAGCTGTAACATGCTCCATATAGTGAAAGACTAGGATCTTATAACTCTATCAGAAAGAGTTAATTAGTAAGGTGAATATTTTAGATAAAGCCTATCTTCTGTTCTATTCAAGGATCTATTTCCAGATGTTGCTGTAGTGTCACACTAGGAAAGATGTAATTTGGGTTGATCCAGACTGAGTTTTCTGAGATGTAAACTGTCTCTACTACTGTATTATCAATGCAAAGAATAACATTTCAAGAAAATCTTCTCTCCACCAAGTCAGTGAAAAACATTTGACATAAAATTTGTAACATCATTTGCTCATTTCATGTAACAATCTGTATTTGGTTTGTTGTGATTTATGCACTCACATCTTTCTCCCAAATCAATTTCCATCATTCAATTTTAAAGGAACCAAAGGGGTTATCTGCTTTATATTTATACCAGCATCCACAGATGTATGGCATTAAGGGTGAGGGTTTTCTGGTATCGAGTTGAAGAGTAAGAATGCCTTCATGTCCATGTTTATGGTCACACAGATCCAGGTCTGTAGCTCCATTTATATGCAAAGCAACAAACCCTATCCTTGGTTACTCAGACACTCCAGCAATGACTGCCTATAATTTATGGACAGAAGATGACAAAGTGCCAGTTATGTAAAGAGCTTTGAGCAGATAAACAGCCTAGTCTAAGCAGATTTCTATCAGTGAAATTGCAATACCAAAGACACTGTTCTTTTATTTTGGAGAACCAAGCTAATTTTTTTCCTTCTTTTCCCCCTGAATATCTTCATTGCCTAAACAGAAGATTTCAAAGTTTCACTTCTTTTCTGATGCTACACAAAGTACAAACAACATTCATCTTGGATTAAATAAAATATGCAACTAGCCCGCAGTTAAAGGATTCTTTGAAAAAAATGTGACTTTGGCTATCTCAACTGTCTAGTCTCTACTTTGAAAAAGTTTTTCAGTAAAGGTAGAAAAACCCTTTTCAAGAAATCTGCAGGCAAATTTCAAGTGAAACCCTTGATTTAACAGACTTTTCTGTGCTGAAACTGTAGGTATTAACTGTGTTTAAATTGCTCCACTTTACAGCTAGGAACTGAGGCATCATTAGCTGTCTAGGCTCTGATGCACAAGTCTTATCCCATTAGATCCTAATGGCTTGTAAAAGAGAAAAGAGGCATGTGGATATTGTCTAATTGGAGAAGTTGTTGAAAGCTGAAGAACTGAGCTTCATCAGACAAAGCAGGAGAACAAAGCAACTCCGTGGTTTACCCCTTAAGTTTATTCCCTGTCTTGAGTGGTTCTGGTAATAAAATCAAGGGACTGAATATTTCTTAAAGTCTCTGACCATCTTTGGAAAAAAGCATCGTGATTTTAGGTGATTTCCGTAACGACGCAACAGAACCCGTAGGATTCAAGCCTGATGCTGGCAGATGATAATCCATAAATTAATCACTTCTGAGCATAGTTTACATTATACATCAGCCTGCTGAAGGTCTTAGGAAGCATTCATTTTCCTTTGGACCTTCATAATGATAACTGAATGTTCATCTCACTTTTGCCAAGTCACTATAAGGAAGAGCAACTGTTCTAAATGAGATGGTAGAGCCTACTCTCTACAGGTGTCTCTAAAGCTGAAATATTGTCATTATGAAAATAAGGAAAATTCTTTTTTTTAAAAAAAGAAATATTCCAGCAGAAACGGCAGAACAGATTGACATGAACCTTTGGCACCTCATACTATGTTATTTTGAATAATCTTGGACTATGTGCATGTCACTCCTCCATGCTCATTAGCTTCATGAAGGCACAGGAGATGATAGCTGGCTATCTCTTCTTTGTCTTCTCTGCCATCCTGTGCTCTGCCAGAGATGGGAACATTGACAGTTCTAGTGGTCTGTCTAAATCCTATGTGGAGAATTTAGCCTGCATTTGGGGCTGATCTTTTTTTCCTTTTCTTCACACACAGGTACATTGACTTTCCCTATCAGTAACTGACAGGCTAAGCAGGCAACAGTGCAGCATGGAACAGGGAGAACAGTGAAAACTCAGTGTTAGACAATATTCTAAAAAATATTTATACAGCTTCAGCCATTCTCTTGGAGGAAGTATGCTCTGTGATTGAATAAGATGCCATGTCAGCAGGGTTAATTAGATCTACAGTTGGCCTAAACAAGAGATTAGGTTTTGACTGCAGCTGGCTTAACTGCAGCATGTAAAATAATGGCATTAAACAGAAAAAGAACTCCATGGAGCAGATACATTGCAGGAAAGGCACTAATCCTGCAGTGCAATGTTGCTGTACCCCAAGGTTATAGCTGGGCAGCAGTAGGGAAGACACCTACACACAAGAAGCCTCATGCTCCATACCTGACACATTGACTAGCAAAGGACTAGGGGAATATTAATGAAATCATATTCTCTAATATTCTAATATCTTTAGAAATAGATACATTAAAAAGCTAATATGAAACCAAGAATTTCCCCAGCATTATATTTGTTGCAAGATAAAATTTTGCATAATGTATTTAAATGAGCGTGCATTTCCTAGGTTCTCAGTAAATGTACCTACGCACTTGGCTAACACTTTCAAGAATTAGCATTTTCCCTTTAAAGATTAAATGGTTGAAAAATCACTGAGGCATCACATTGGTACATTGTGGGTGAGTCTATTTTGTAGTTATCTATGAATTTTCCAATTCAGAACTCTGCATCTCTCATCACTAAACATGCAGTAAGTAGTTACTGCGGCAAGAATGTAAAGGGCAGTATGAGTCTTGCTGATTTATTCAGTAATTTCATTATTTGCTCATAAATAGACTGGTTTGTCTTCAACTGATGCTCAAGGCAATAGGTATATAAATTTTGATATTTAGTTTAAAGTAAGAAATGCCTACAGTTGCATAAATATATAGCTATACGACAAAGTGTTATGGCTGGCAGAATATGATCCTTAGAGACTACTAATTATATAACTCTTGTGCTCACTGGGAAAGTCAAACTTAGACTAATTCCTCTAACAATTGGAACAATTTCTATTTTTCTATCATTAGGTCAACTCTTTCACTTTTCTAAGCTTAGTTATTATCAACAATAACTGAATTAACTGAACAACTACCCCATGGCAGTCTCCTGTTGGTAACCAGCAGTTCCTGTGTTGTGGCAACAGGCAGCCATGGTCCTGCTGGGGCTGTGGGACATTCCTGGGGGCAGGAGCACTGCAGGGAAGGCTGCAGCTCGTAGCAAAACTGAAGTCTTGAAAGATGCTTGAGCTGCACTCAGTTCAAATCAAAGGTCAACTTCAAGCCACTTAAAGATATGTCACAGTCTCTTAATAATAGAAATTGCCCACACTGTAAAACAACTACCTAAACACTGTGTGCACCTCTCTTGGGATCTCCCAATGGATTGACAGGCTCCTAGAAGGCTTCCCTGCAGGATCCAACTCTGTAGCATCCTGTGTAGCCTAGCATTGCAAGGGTATGATCAACCTCTGTGCCTCCAGATATCAGCCCCTTTACCAGATGCAAACCCTGAACACGCACAGTATATTTTCCTTTCCATTTAATTCTTCGTCTCATATTTGCTATAATAAAAACTTTCAACTGGGGGCAAATAAATCCTAAATTATGTGTGGTGTGGAAAAGTCCATTAACCAAGATTTCATCATGTTAAGTATTCTGCAGACATTCCTGCCACAAAGAGCTTAAAAATCTGTAAGTCTACAGCTGAAAAATTAATAAAGCACAATTTGGGGAGTTTGTTTAAAAATCAAACACACCTCCACTCCTACCCCCAGTGGCACAGTACTAATAAAGAAAACAATGATGAAAATTGTATAATAACTGCAAAGCCATCCTTCTATAGTCTCCAGAGCAGAGAACTTTTTATCCCCATGCTATTCGTATTTACATAGGCAAAATACTTAAATGTTAATCTATAAAGGTAATTACTTTTATCTTTATAGTTTAACCCAGCAAGTAGTTTAACAGCAAAATTCAACTAAGTAGCAGAACCAAATTAAGATTTTCCAGTTAGGTACATTTAAGTTGTATTCTCCAATAATTACAGACATACCTATAACTCAGGTGTTCAGTAAATTTCTGGTCTGTGTGTTATCGATTAAATCCAGTGTTTCACAATCTTTTCTACCATAATATGAGGTTATATTGGCCTGGTACCACTTTTTTACACTATTCTTTTCTTCTGTCAGATTAATTTAAACAGAAGATACCAAACTGTGAAGTCTATTTAGACAAGTCAGTCTTTTGAGCCAAGACAGTCTGCTGCTGTCTTCTAAATGCCTTCCATCACAGGGTCCTAGACACTTGGTTGCCTCATAGGCTCCATTATAATAGATTTTTATCTTTTTTTTTGTCACCTCCATTTCATTTAGGATGCTGTTATGTTGTTTAGTTAAGTTCCATACGTATGGTAAACTTCAAACTTTACTATTTAGGAATTTCTGTTTGAATTTTTCCCATTTCTTGTCCTTACAATGTGTGAGGGCTCCTCAGGATGATCCAGTGACAAGGAGCCTGGCATGCAGCTCAGGCACAGGAACCATTCTGCTGAGCCTCCGAGGCTGAAGGAAGGAGGGGCAAGGACTGCCACAGGGTCAGCCTGAGGAGCTGGCAGCCGATGTGCCGGTGTGACCAACATGGTGCAAGTTGTCAACCAGACAGTGAGGGTCAGCCTCAGCTGGCAGCCACAGTTAGTCACGAGTTTGTCTGATGAGGACAGAGATAACATCTTAAAGACAATATGGATTTCATCCTGTCAAGAAGCAAGGCATGGGGAGGGTGAGAAACTTGGAGCAGTAATAAACAGCTTTTGTTTCCTAACCTCCCAGTGGGATTTACCATTACTGCAGCAGGTTACAATGTTACTTAATTACAACTTTCAATAGGAACATCCTTAAACAGAGGAAAGTATGTAACACCATGGACTGTTCACTGATAAAACAGCTGGTTCAGAAACTCTGGACGATATTTGGCTTGTTTGTATTTATTGTGAGTGGTTATAACAATGTTAAGTACCATCAGAATGAAAACTGGTAACTCAAGATTAGTTCATTCAAACAGATGCTGGTTAATATTAAGGAACTTGTTTCTACTACAATTACTGTAGCACTGCAAGTCACAAGAACTCCGGAACTAAAGGTATCATATTGTCCACAAATATTTAAAGTACACACACATCGTTTTTTTCATTCCTGGAGCCTGTCTAAGCTCAAAACTGTGATTCTCACATACCAACAGCTGGAGCCTAAACTAAATTATAAAATATCATAAAAGTCCCAACACTAAAACATGTTAACAGATCTAAGTTAAATCAATGTTGGCTCAAGAATAAGACAGGTATTTTACTGAATTGTGACTAAAAACTTTAAAAAAATATATAGATATGTGCGCAGAAAAGGAAAATAATACTGTTGCAAAGGTATAGTAGTGCTGTAATATACAATTCTCCCTCCATTTCCCCCCCAAACCATTATCTGTTAGTTGATGGGTCAGTTATAATGCATGCAAACTGAATAATAAATGGAGGACAAATACCAAATTAAACACATGCTGTACAGATAATTTATCATCACTGAAGACAGTGGAATAGATGTGGAATAGATGTGGAAAAACTTTAAGGTGGTCTCTTTCCAGGTACTGAAAGCAACCAGTATCACAACAGATACCTTTTACTTGGTGAAAACTGAGACTTCCACCTGCCACTGAAAATACAAAGAAAATCCCTTAATTATAATAAATAAATAAACCACCCCAACAACACACAAAAGCCAATCAACCAAACCAAAACCCAAGCAAACAATAAAATTCACACCAACACAACTGACTTAAAGGCACATTCCTGATACTACACAGGTATTTTCATGGCAACTCTTCCATCAATAAAGCTAGTAGTCAACTAGAAATTAAGAATTCTGCCACAAACAACCTTCATAATCCTGGAATTAGCAGTACAATGCAAATCACTATTTATTAGGAAGCATTCCCTTCCAGGGCTCATTTTATGTCTCTAATGCAGCACTGAGTGGAATTTCTAGTCACCAACAGAATTCCTTCCCTTTCATTTATCTAGTATGCAACAGCTCTTATCTCCTGGGCCATAACATGTCAAATACTTCTACATAATTAAAGCCACACTGATTGACTGGCTAAGAATATCACAGGGATAAGTTTCTTTTTAAAGCTGCCTCATCTCTAATCAAGAGTTGTCTTTCAGTAACACAAGATTTTGTGCCTAAAGGACATCTTATATATATCTACATACACACATATATAGAAATAATGTTCCTTTCTCTTCCATAATACATCAATAACAAGAAAATATCATCATATTCTGATTTCTCTTTGTTGTGTTAAATTGGAGGGGACAAAAGATGGCAAAAGACACTTTGTAAGGTAGGCCAAATGCATATTTTTTAGTTATGGAAACTATAATCAATATTCCTCCTTTGATATAAACCTTTATTGCACTCCCAAACAGAACCTTTCCATAATTCATTGGTTCATGCATATCTTAGATTTGTTGTGATAGTGGGGTTTATTTTAGGAAAGAAAATAAAAATATAGAGAAGCCAAAAAAGCATGAACAAATTGATGATGTGGCTTATGTCTTGTCATGTTATTTTATATTTTAATGTACCGTTAACAGTTCATTTTTTAAAAATACAAAGCTAAGGACAAATTTAAATATCAAGGCAAACAATCTGGTAGCATGGCAACAATGTGCTATGCTGCATAGTAAGAATTTGGAACCATGCAAGTCTGCTTCTTTCCTATACTGGATCATTTCATAAGAGCAGAAATATTTCTGTTCTTTGTGTAGCTGCCTTCATGATTATTCATCTATTAGTAGCTGTAGCAGTCTTTGAAACTCAAGATAGCACAGCAAACCTGAAACCTGGTACCAGTCAGAGTGGCCATCCTTACCAGACCCAAAAGCTGCAAATTAGAAGAACAAAACAAAACAAAACAAAAAAACAAAGCAACCCAAAAAAACCCAAACAAATAAACAAACAAGAATATGTATATGTTTAGTAACAGTGTTTAATACAAGATTTCATTCCCAGGAGAGAGATTTGGTATGGATTTGAGGAGCATAGCGGGTCTGAAGCAATCTTGCTTCTTCATGAGAAGAAACAGGCAACTCTATCTTCATGCACTCCCTGTTATGTGTTGAAAAGGCATCTCTCAGCTTTCAGAGCATGAGTTTTGAGTCCTATTTTAAGATTTGACTAAACCAAAAGGGTGTACTTGCCCTTGCACTGAAATAATTTTTTGTGGTAGCTTGTATTAGTGATTCTTGAGAGTAACATCAATTTATCAATACCATTTCACTCTTGGTGATTGGGGAAAATAATTAAAATCCTATGTCATTCTAGAACAGAATCTAGTCTGTGCAACCCTCATTCTCTTCAGTTCATTCAGTAACTCAGGCATATTTTACCATCTTGCTGGAGCAGGAAAAGGCAAAATTACCTAACACTTCTGATCTTGAAGGGCACACTGGGTGACAGAGAGTCCACCCAAGCACCTTTGTGTCTGGGTAGTGGACAAAAGCAGTAAAGAGGTAGATGACACTGTGGGAATATTTTCTTTATTATTCTTCACATAAAGATCAGCTGTGTTTGGCATTCACTGTTCAGGTTCAGTGAAGTACCTTCTGGGAAGTTTTTACAATACTGCTTGGATCGGTGCTGTCCCTATGGAACTTGTGCTTCTCACCACACACTCCCATGTTACACAACGCCCCTTGGCATTTTGGACTCCAGTGGTCAAGTCCAGCCTGCATCCTCACCAGAACACTCATGGTCAGTGTTACAGAGCTATTATTTGGGTTGTGAGCTGTTTGTTTCTGGTTTTATAAATTTAAGATAGAAAGAAGTAAGCATGCCTGCTATGACCATATTATGAATTCTTAGCTAAATCCAACCTCTGTACTCAGGTGAAAGACTTCTAAATTTGTCTTACGCTTAATCTTCATTAAATTAATAAATAAAATAAATCTTACACTAAATCTTCAAGGGTCAGATCCTGTGAACACTTAACACAAAGGTAGAATACATACACAAGAAAAACTTGCAAGGTCAGGTCTCTCTTGGAGAATATTTCAGAAATAAAAAGGATTTCACTCCTCAAAAATTATGAGGGTTACTGTACAACTAACTTGGGAAGAGGAACTTCTGCAAAGGTTGTAGCTGAGAAGTGCATCTGTGAAGAGGATCTCTCAGAAAGTAAAAGGAATGACAGCAACCTGGAAATAATGCAAATTGGTGATATGCTCACAAATATTCCTAGTATCAAAGCACAAAACAAAGTTTAAAAGCTAAATTCAATTAATAGAATGGAAATATTCAATCTGCCTTTTAGGTAACAAAGCAATAACAAATTTCTATGTGGCTGAATCTTCATTATTAAGCCTGTAAATAGAAGGGCTATTTTCTGAAGGAAACTTCATCTTAATAATTCAAACCAGACAACAATCCCAAGATACTCCTCATGCAGCTCCCACTGGAAGCCTGGGTTGGTGTCAGTGGATGTCTGCATTGCAGAATTACTACTATTTGAAAATCCTTATCTAGACTGTAAACCTCACATTGGTTATAACTGACATGTTTTGTATACCTGTTTGCCAACTTTCCTCTTAATTTCCTTCTATATCAAAAGAAAATGATCCCTTCATGCATGAGTATACTTCAAAATATGTATCTCCAGCAGTATTTCATGTAACCTTGTTATCCAAGAACAATGACAGTTTTCCTTGTCATCCCTACCTACAGGGCTTCTAGTTCTTCCTCTTTAGCTTAGGTGGAAGCACCTATTAATCCCAGAGTTTTCCATACCAGTCTTTGCTCAGCTCTAACTTACTCCTCTTGAAGTGCAAATCACCTTCCTCTGCTGCAGCATGTGAATAAAGACAGTAAGTACTGCAACAAAAAAGGAAAGGAATGTCATTTACTCAAGTGACAGTGCATTTACCTACCACCATCAGAAACAAACAGTTCAATCCATACATTTTTTACCAGCTGTGCAAGGCCATCCTTCCAAAAAATTGTATTGTTAGCCAAAATTCAGACAAAACTGAGAATTCAAATGGAAGTCCTTCTCATGGATGCCATGACAAAGCTTAAGTGGTGCATGTTCAGCTCCTGCAGGCAGCAAAAGCCTTAAGCACTTCACCAATCACATGGTGCTGTCTTGAGTTGCTTTTCATGCAGCTCTCATGGGTCCTCAGGAAAAAAAAAATCATACATATAATGTTCTTCCTAGTAGACTAAAAGCATTTGCAAATACTTATAATGAGCATTTGACTCAGCAACTGCAAGATTTTTGAGTGTCTAAAAACCAGTGAATTCTGATTCTGCTTTCAGGTCTCCCTCTTAACTTGTGAAGTGCATGTCACTGCATCTTTATTTTCTCTAGATGTAACAACTACCATTACATTTCTTGCACAAATGTTGCAAGTCTTTAATTGTGGCATACTAGTGCCAAAAGATACCTCCTAGTAAAAGCTCTCGCTTGCAAGTAGTATGCATTTCTTTATGTTTATTTCAAGCAAATACCTCTTCCTTGGGAGGTTTATAGTAAGGTATGAATTTGTATAATGTAATGTACTGTTTAACAGGTAATAGAGGTTAATGTATCATACTGATACTGTATTCCATCTTTGCTGAGATGAACAGATTCATCTTAGAATGGAAACTCTAAATCTTTCTTTAAAAATCTGAGTTCTGGGAACATGTCTGCTTCTTGTATCATGTACAAATAGGCACAAAAAGGATCATAACACTTCAGGCTGTTAAGAATGTCAGAGATCTCTTGTCCAACATTCTGCTCAAACCAAGGTCATCAGTGAGCCCTGATCAGTTTGTTGAGGGAATTATTCAGTCTGCTCTTTAAAACCTTCAAGAACAGAGACCATAGAACCTCTCTGTGCTACCTGTCTCCTACAATCATGTATGATTGTCCTTGTGGGGCAAAGTATTTTTCGTGTATCCAGTCTGAACCTTTGTTTCAACATATGCCTTTTGTCTCCCATTCTTTGGCACATGTGTTGAGTCTGGCTCCAGTTCCCTGAGGAGCCCTTCCTAAGGACTGGAAGGTTGCTGTTAGAGCTCCCCATAGCCTCCATTTCTGCAAGCTGGGCAAGCCCCACTCCCTCACCCTCTGCTCAGAGCTCGGCCTCCAGCCACCTTCAATTAAGACCAACCACTTCAGTGGCCTCTGCAGAACCTCAAGTCTTTAATAATTTCCTTGAACTGGGGGGACCAAAACTGTACTCAGGGTTATAAACGTGACCTACTGGGCGCTGAGCAGAAGGGAATAATCATTTCCCTTGATGTCCTGGCTGCACTGTTGTTCATACAGACCAGGATGCTCCTGGCTGTCTTTATTGCCAGGAGGTGTGGCTGGTTTCTGTCCAGTTTGCTGTTCACCAGGACCTCTGGGCCTTTTTGGCAGGGCTGCTCCTCAGCTTCTACCACTGCAATGCTTAAAGCATGAAATAATTGCCTTGTTTATTTAAACACAGATTACAAGGGAAATGGATATAAAAAGTCTGCAGAAGCACCTGAACCCTGATGTGTTCGAAGGCTACAACCAAGATTTGCTCTGAACAAAACCAGAATCCTCCATATGTCTCTCTGGGAGCTGGTAGCTTGGAACAGGTCACTTTCTCTAACTTCTCCACCCTCAGCTCAGGAATATTAACTGAAAGATGTTTAAACCTTGTTATTTTCACAACTTATTTCTTAGCAAATATTCTTATCAGAACAGCTAGAGAAATGGCAAAATTATACTTCTTGAAGTGGTTTCTCATGTTCACAGCCTTAAGCAAAGGTCACTTTTTAAACACCTAGCTTGTTTAAATTCATGTCCAGTCCCCAACCTGAACTGCATTAGTCAAGTAATTGCACAAAACACGCTTTTTGAGATTCCTCCTTAGAACTGTAATACTTTGACCAAAAGAGCTGAGCATCTATGGCCTTTGCAAGAGGCCATACTATCAGAGGATCAAGAGGGAGCAATAATGTAGCTGCTGATGCATTTTTAAAAATAGCTTCAGATATTTCCAAGTGCAGATAAGGGCTAAGCTATCAGAGAATTTAGAAACTCTGACAATCAGGGTTTATAAGGCCAGTTCTGCAGTATGAAATTCTATGAGCCCAAAGTGGACTAAGGAGAGTAGCTTCAACTTTAGCAGTTTAGTTCTCACAAAATAACAGATGAAATAAAAGCTCTTTCACCTTGTCTGTCCTATATGGAGAAGAACCAATATGATACAATGATAAATTCCCATCTTACGCTTTAACACAAATGTCCATCTTCTGCTTCTCAAACACATAACCTGCACACACCATATTTTCCATTAAGTGGCAATAAGGACTTAAACTAGAATTCCTCCCCTTAAAAACTATGCTATATTGGAAACACTGTGGCTTACACAGAACCACAAAAAACTATGACAGTAATTGTTTTTCCTTTTCAGTTCTACTCATTAAGTAATGAGGGATTCTTGGGTAATAAGCATAGTAGAGAAATGCCTTTTCTGCAAACAGATTTCCCAGCCCCTCCTGGGAGATTATAGAGTGGCCTTTGCCAGGTAATGCAACTGAAAACACTACTTGCATTTTTCAAACTGGTCACAGTAATTTCAGACTTCTTAAACATCACTGCAATGCACATTATCTCTGTACTATGCACATTGTATGATTCTTGTCTTTATTTAAATTTCTTTTCTTGTATGTCCTCATTAACATGCAACAACTACCAAAACAACACTGAGGATGCAAAGTCCATAAATCTGAAAGCACGGAATGCCAGTTGAGGCAAAATAAGGCAGTCTTTGACTTTGCAAGATGCAGCTCTAAATGCAGTATTCCCTTCCTTTCCCCCACCCCCATCCCTTTTGTTATGGCAATACAAGGCACCACACACACATATTCAAAAAACTGTTCAATAAGAGGCAAACAGACCATGCTGTAATATCTCATGCTGTTTATCCCAACAAAAATCAGGTATTCTTAATTGAGCACCCTTTTCCCTCCAGATCTCATGATGAAGGAACGGGAAAAGAGCGGATAAAAGGCTCTGATCCCTTTGCTACAGCGGAGGCATGAAATCAGAACCAAATATAAACTCCGAACGGTGCTGCATTACAGGAGGGCTCCTCTCGCATTTCTTTTCACTCTTATTAAGACAAACGGACTTAAGCCTCCCGCCCTCCCTCAAAGCGCTGACATGATGCGGATGCCGCTCGGCCGGTCCCCGCGTTACCCGGAGCCGCCGTCCCGGCACGGCGGGGCTGAGGCGGCCGGGCCGGNAGCCCAGCCCCGGGGGAGCCGAGCCGAGCCGCAGCCTGGTCCGGGGGATCGCCGCCGGTTCTCCCGAGCCTGGCGGGGGGCGGTGGCGGCACCTCCCCGGGCACGGTGGGGACAAGCGGGCGTGCGGCAGCCCCCGGTGCCGGAGCCCCGCGCCACCGATCGCCACAGCGCCGGCCGCTCCGCCATGCCGCAGGGGCTCCCCTTCACCTCGGCTCCTGTCCGCTTGCGGGCAGCTCGGTTGCCAGGGGATGGGGATGAAGATGGGATGAGGCGGAGGCAGCCGCTCGCGGGGAGAGCAGCCCCCAGCCCCGATTCGAGGGGAGCACGGTCCGTGCTGGCACTCGGGGGCTTCCCCGCTCCCCTGAGGGGACCCGCGGGATGCTGCCGCCCCATCCCCGACGGAGACGTCGATGCCCGCGACGACCCCGGCCGGCGGTAGGTATAGGTCGGTCGGTCTGTCAGCCCCCCGCCCTGCGCCCCCCGTCCTTACCGCGGTGCAGCGGCGGGGCCGGTCCCGTCAGAGGGGCAGCCGCAGCCGCTCTTTTGTGTGGCTGCTGAGCGCCGCACACCGCGGCGGGCCCGCCCGGGAACCTGCCTGCGCCAGCGCCCAGGAACCTGCATGGCGCATAGCGCCCGCGCCGCCTCACGGCCCCGGGGGGAGCGGGGGGGCGGCCGCGGGCCCCGCACAGCCCGGGGGGCTCGGCGGACGCGCTCACCTGTCCGCGATCCACCTCCCGACCGGGGGCGGGCACTGCGCCAGCTCCGCGTGTGCCACGCTCCTCAGTGGTGTCCAGCGACAGGACGAGGAGCAATGACCATAAACTGAAACACAAGTTTCACCTCAGCATGAGGGAGAACTTCACATTGAGGGGGGCAGAGCACTGGAAGAGCTGCCCAGGGAGGG
>VZTT01042811.1:0-33503 GCA_013400855.1 Buphagus erythrorhynchus | reverse complement strand
TGCCAATTACGTTCCTGAATGCCATGTAATCCTGTTAGGTATGACCTCACCTTTCCCTGTTGCTTTGAGGTACCCCAGTGCAACAAAAACCCAAACACCTAAAGTTTGAACATTACAGTAGGAGACAGCACTGGACTCAGTCACATCCCATTATATGGGCAGATTTATCAGAACAAATCATGATTATTGTGCCTTTGTGTAAATAACACACAGATCCACCCCTAAAGTTTAAAAATGTAGGATTCTATGTGTACTATTTAAAAGTTCACTGAAGAGGATTTCTCCAAGAACATTTCTTATGGTGAATGATAAACACAGTTGGTTCCTCAGACCTTTTATTAGAAACCTCTAGATCTTTCTAGGGCAGCTAGGTGATAGTGACTACTCTGTATATAAAGAAACATGTATCTTAGGGCAATTATGACAGGCTTTGCTCATAATTATGCAAATTTAGATTTAGATTTATTTAGATAGTAGCTAATCTTTCTCACTATAGCAAAAATGAAAAGCTGTCCTAGCAAAGAACTGCCATTCTTATTCCCATATTTTTGCCTGAGAGCCCCTTAATTTCAAATTTACAATAATGTGGAGGGAGAGGGTTTGCATTTTCCATTTCAAGAGAGGCTCCTGCCTTCCTTAGCAAACACCTGTCTTTTCAAACCAAGACACTCTGCTATGAACTTTGTAGTTAGCAATGCTTTCTACAATATACAAGACAGTGCAAATGAACATTAAAATTGACAGTTGACATAATTTTATAGATATTTAAGTATTATACAGGATACAAACATCCGTCCTTCACAATAAGATAAATAAATATTTATTTCATAATTTGTTCAAAGTGCTTTGAAAATGCTTATCAATGGTGACAGATTTTGCATACCTAAGTGGTTGAGGTCTTCCATTAAAAAATGTCAGCCCTAAGTTGATTAATTTATACACTGTTGCTAATCTCCATTTCCATATAAATTAATTATTTGAACTTGATGATCTTATTCTGTTTGACAGCCTCATAATTTGGCCAATATTTACTGCTTTGGTAAAAGAACTGAGTATTGAAACAATTCTGAGTTTTTCTCTTAATTAAGGGTTTTTATGTCCAATAAACACATGTCACATCACTACAGGAAGAATTCCTTGTAAGCACAGAATCAAATGAAGTGCCAAGGATATCATTCAAACCTCCTACTGTAAGTATCTCAATCAGATAATGTAAACATCTTCATGTTTCATGGCCTTTCTATTGAGACTACAGCTTGATATGGTAATAATGAAAGCAACAGAATTCAGAATGAAATTCGGGTGCATTAATTGCAGAATAAGCATTACATGAACTAGTTTTGCAGAATTGCAAAACTGTAAGGTTAGCTTTTAAAAAACATGCAGTTAGTTATTTCCTCGGCTTTTTAAGTTTGCTTCTAGGTTTGTCTCATCATAAGGAATGGGATTCATTCTGCAGCCTGTTCACCTCCTCCCGCCTAGGAGTGACTTGAGGGTTGCAGAGAGGAAGTAAAAAAAGATATTTTGCATCATTTAATTATGAGCTCTTTAGCTGCCTGAGTAATGTTGATGGAGTCCTGAAAAATGTGTCTTGTCTGCCTTAGGCAGCATAAAATGGGAACATACTTCAGCTCTGAGGGGAAAAAAGGCACATGGAGAGATTTGAACAGGGAACTCGCACTTGACAAATGGCACAAGCGTGAGAAAATTTACTGGCAAAGTATTAACACTCTGTCTTCTGAGAAGCTTGACATTACCAGAGAAGGTTTTGCTGCTTTAAAAAAGCCACCAAACAGACAAAAACCAAAAAAGAAGAAACACTGTCAAAGCCTAATTCCCTTCCAAGATATTCAGGCTCTAATTATTTGAATCACTGTTGTATAATGTATCTCAGAAGTTGTATAATGGTGCTACAGGGGTGTACTGTTAAATTGAAAAGAGCAAATGACAGTTCTCTCTTTCCTCAGTTTCCATCCCTGAATTTCCACTGTTTTGATATTACTCCCCTCTTATAATCATCAGTGACAAACAGTAAGACCATGTATGTAACCCCTGTCCCAACCCCTTGGTAAGTCAGAACAACGACTTGGGAAGGCTGCCTGCCTTAAGGTGAAGGACTACATAGTTTATAGGGGCTGATTCTGTTCCCCCTGAAGTCCAAGGCAGTTAAGGTTATGAACAGGAAACTTCTCTCAGTAGCTGTCTTCAGATCCTGTATCTGTCTAGCTCCCTTGGCTATTCTCTAAGTCTATAGCTCCAGAAGGGGAAATTCTCCTGTCCTGTAGTACATACTCAGACAACTAAGGGGGTCTGATCCCATCAAATTGTAAGAGCTCATAAGAACATGATCCAGTTTTGGGTACTAATTTGCAGACCTAAACACTCTTTTGCAGGGCTGGGGCTGTGTGTGTGTGTTGGAATTTTCTTGACTTCCACCTTAGAAGTAGTCAGAAGAAAGCTATAAACTGTGAGTGAGATAGGAGCATGACTTAGATATGAGGAACAAAATACATCAGCTGACTTAGAGCTGGGCAACCCCACATCAGTCAGTCAGGAAAATTGTTGGTTACTAGCTAAAAAAATATTACAAGCCTCTTTCTGCCAATAAGATAGGGAGCACAATCAGCAGGTGGAGCAAATGCTGTTTACTTAAAATTGTCTGTTCTCTAGCACTACCTCAAGCTACTACTCTGAGTGTATTTATAGATGTAACACACAAAAGTCCATCTCCTTCAGACAGGACAAAGAAATGGAGAATGAACCATGGGAGGACTGTTTCTGTTGCACCAAACTAAGGCTATTTGATTTAAAGACTTCTGTTCAATTATCTTAACCAGTGAGGCTTTTAGTATTGGCATTCCTATACTGGTTTTGCAGAAATGGTATCTCCTTGTCTTTGACAGAAAGAAAAGACAAAAGCAGCTTTGCTCATAGAATGTCTCCTAGAATAGCTGAATCATATTTCAGGAATGTTAAATCATTCTGCGTTTCCATCATAAGCCTTAGGATTTCTAAATTTAAACAGTTTAGAATTTAGATCACAAAATACCGTCCAAACAATGATTTGATGAAATGTAGGAACCCCGTGGAAGGCTGTGTTTTTCTTAAAATATGACAGAAGGAGTATTTATTTTGAGTATAAAACTATCTTGTTAAAAAAAATCATGGCTTTGTAGAGATTTTTTCAGAAGTAAAATTCATGAGGACGTGTCAGTGTCTTTAAAAACATGTTTAAATCTCAGGTCAACATTATATTTGTATTTTGTTGCTTCAAACATGACACACGTTGCAAATAATTCCATTAAGTAAAAAGTTGCCTAGACTAAAATGATCTTCGTATCAAACTGAAGGTTCTTACTGTATATGCAGAGATGTAAGAAAACCTAAAATTCAGATTGTAGTTAAGCTAGGAAAGTATGACTTTTTAAGGCTTGAGAAAATTAAGAAATAGCAAGTCTTCTATTTCTACAGCTGAAATGTCAAAAGAAACCTATAAACAAAAGTATCATGGAAAGACTGCTTGGGTAATATACACCAATACAGTGAACAAATATGTGCCTGCAGCCTGTGACATCAGCATGCTGGCGTGGTCTTTAATGTTAAAACTATGTACAGAAGCAAGACATACATGGTGTGTGTTTGCCAATGATTTTGTAAGTGCTTCTGCAAAGGAAAACCATATTTGTAAAGTAAGTGAAAAGGTTAATCACTGCTTGTTCATCTCTTCAAGATGTCCTTCTATGGAGAAAGCTTGGGAAAAAAAATTTCAAAAACCCTAACAATGAAAAAATGTCACAAGTGCATTACAGTCTGAAATATACACCAGGCAAATAATTTCCAGGTTTTCTTCTTGCATTGCCTGCATATCCACAAAGCTCATAAAACAACTAAATGATGATTTATGCATTGTAACTTCCTTGGCAGTAACGGTTATGCCAAGAAAAACTTACTTACTGATTGCAGACACCCATACAACAATATATGGATTTTTTATTGCATGAAACAATTACTGTGAAGCACAGATGATGAATGGTGAAAAGAGAAAACACAATGTTTGTTTTCCTTTATTTCTAAAGAAAATGTCTAAGCTATATTGTTGTCACTGAGAAGTGGGTCTCTGCTCTGAAATGTAGAGTAAAATAATGCAGCTTGACCCAGAAATTGTACAGTTTCTGTGGCTACAGAGGTAAAATCATGCTGCAAAAGATAAATTACTATACATATGTAATTTAGCTGATGTATTTATGTTTAGAGAATTCAAGAAATGCCAGCATATTAATTCTGAAAATCAGATCAGCAACAACAACAAAGAAAGACCCTAAATCTGTAGCACTATTTCAGTACTTAAAAGCTGTACTTCATCCATGGGAACTACAACGAACTTGTAAAGACTGAATACCACATCAATATTCCCAGCACCAACTCAGGAACTTCACAACTCTTCTATTGTTTTATTTATGAATATTGCAGCTCAAGCTTGCTCAAGTTCCACAAGGACTCCATGGCAATCTTTAGGGTGAAGAAAAATCACAGGTTTGCCATGTGCACCTATTTTTGGTTCTTCACTTAATATTCGTATCTTTTTTTTCTTCAGTTCTGTCATAGCCGCTTTTATGTCATCAACCTAATAAAACACAAATTAACACATTGCACTGCATTATGCAGATTTTACATTTAGGAGCATTTAAAACATCTAATCTTAAAAATAAAAATACTACAGAATTTACATTTGTTATTTGAAGATTTTATAAAATACTATTTAAACAAATTGTGCTATATTTAAGAAATTAATAAACCAAAAATCACTCATGCACAAAGCCCATTGCTTATTTGTGGTGTTACTTTATAAGGACTCCATAAATAATCTAAATTCTGCATTACTTTTACTTGGAAGATTATATTCCTTTCCAGCTCTCAATAAATAAAGAAAAATATCTCTCCTTATAAGTGATGACAGAGCACTGACTCATTAAAGGCTGGTGAAAAGGGAGGGCACTGGGCAGAAGGTAAAAGTCACTTTTAGATTGATGTATTCTCCCTCTGATTAGGTTAAGGTTCATAAAGTTTTCTGTGGAAAAAAGCTTGGAATAATCAAAAATATATCCAGACATGGTTTTCCTATTGAACTCAACTATAATAATAGCCATTAATACAGTATTTCAGTACAGTTTCCTACAGAAATATGTAATTAGCAAAAACATGCCTATATTCTACGCTGTGATCTGAAGTTCTGATGTCACGTCATCCAATTAAATTTGAATTTTCCTAAAACTTAAATGCATCCATTTTTTGAAATAATAATATTAATACTCTGTTTAGAAAATTCAACAGTCAATAATCAATAAAGACCTAGAATGAAAATAGTATCAATGCCAATTTTCAAGACTGAGGTGTCTGGACATAATTTGGTGAATAAACTCTCCCAGTGCCATTGTAGGGAAGAAGGAAATTCCTAGCTTTAATTCAGAGGAACAGACATCATCTAATTCCTACCCTTCTGCCGCAGTTTTGTTCATGAATATTCCAAGCTCAGAACTACAGTTCTTCCTACACACAACTACCAGTCTGCAAAACAAAAATGAACGACTGTCAAATTATCTAAACTAGAAAGGCCACATGTGCCATGGCCCCCTCCAGATTCTTTCCCTGAGCAGAAAAGCCACAGCAGCTGCTGCTCCTGTCCTGCAGAGATGGCCTGGAGAAGAACTGAGTCTGGGCTCAGCTGGAATGAATTCCTGCATCCCCAAGGCTGAGTGACAGTAAACAGTGGAAAGCCTTTGGGTGCATCCATATTAGAAGAGTACCAGGCTTGGATTGCTCTCTTACTCTACTGTGTCCAGCACAGTTTTCGCTGCAGGTGTTAAATTGTAACTGGTCAGGAATAATTTAATTTCTTCTTAAAATACTTTTTTGAAACAACTTGCCTATCAAAACATCTGTCTAAATTTTCCTTTGTATAAGAGAGAAGAAATTTGTTAGCCTTACATGTTAGTTCTTGACACAGGTCAAACCTATTAAAATATGCATACTTGAATGTATCTATCTTATTACATTAAATATTATGTTAAAATACCTCAATGCAGATATGATGCATTCCTCCAGTCTTGTTTTTTTGCAGGAAGCTTGCAATGGGACTTTTCTCTCCTAAAGGATGTAGAAGTTCCAGCTTGGTATTTCCCAGCTCCACAAAAACAGTGTAGACACCATGTTCAGGAAGAGCAACGGTCTCACTCACCTGGGCTCCTAACACATCTTTATACAAGGACTGAGCTTTCTCCAAATCAGGCACTGCAATTGCCACGTGATTAAGTCGGCCCAGTTTCCACAAACAGCTTGGAATGTTTTGTGAAAAGGATTTTGATGATGATAGAGTTTGTACTGTGGGAGCTGAAGTCTGCAGTCTGCTAAGAAGCCCTGAAAAAAAAAAGTGAATAGCACAGACACAATGCTTTTGAGAAACTCTCAGTGCCTGCTCTTTCCCCTATAAAGGCCTGCAGAGCTGCCAAGTCACTGGCACACCCCTGGGCAATGCTCAGGGTAGACTGAGAGCAAGGAAACAGTTACTCTGTTTTCTGACTAAGTAAATATTCAAAAGTATAAAAAAAAAATAAAAACCCAAAGCAGACTCAAATGTGGTGTAAATCCTTACATATGCCTGTTGAAAAGAGGAAAACGACCAGTTGTAAAGGTCAACTATATAATGCGTTTAAAAGTGACTTCTGAAATTGTCAGAGCTTCTTACAAAATAGAGAAATAAATAAGGATATGCCTATACATCTCAAAATTAGAGCAAACAAACAAAAAGACCACGAAGAAAAAGTAAGATATAAAATGGGGGTACTTACAAATTAATTACATTAAAAATTAATCTGTCAGTACTAGAATCTAGAGGTGTTGGGGGTGGGGAGAAATTGTGATAGTATCAGTTGCTTCTGGAACCAAAATTAGAATTAGATTAAAGGATATATTCATAAAAGCCATATTTTAATTCCATGCCAGTTTGCTTTAGGCCAAGTCAGAGCTCCCATTGCCTAAATGCCAAGCCAGAGGTATCTTAGCATTTTGGGAGTCTTTGAGCCATTCTTTGCTTTAAAGTCACAAATGTGCTATTTTGCTAAGAGATTGTGCTGATGATGCACACTGAGATTCTGGATGCTTTGCAACACACTGAGGACAGATAGCCTGGCTGGGCTCTTGGTACTCTGTAAGGTCAGCAATAGCTGTAATTAATTAAATCAGCTTTGCTTCACTGTATGTAACTAAGATCTACAATTCCACAGGAATTCAAGATTCTACAGCTACCAGTTAATTTTTCTTCAAAAAGATAATTGATAAATCCTTAAACATAAGCCTTTCTGAGCATGGTGCTGTGATGGAGGAAGAAATGTTTGCATATATTTGACACATAAAATTACAACAAGAAATGTGCATATTAGCAAGGACTTAGTATCACAAAAGGAAGTCTATTCACAATCTTTTGATAATACTAAATTAACATCCTACATTAAGTATTTCCAGAAACTTGTCCAGTGCTGCAAGTAACTGCCCTGCAGTATTTCTTGCCAGGCTTTCACACAGTCCATCCTGTCATCTCCTTCATCACTGGATAATTCTTTCATTTGTTACCTTTAGGATATCATATTGGCAAAGGACAGCAACTGCTTTTCAACTTTTCACATGTTAAAAAAATCCCCTAGAAACTTTCACACGAAGAAAAATTCTTATTTTTCAGGTGTCTGTGCAGAAACTATTTTGTAGAAACACTTGCCATGTCAATGCAGCTGAATCAGGGTGAACCAAGTGAGGTAGCAGTACTGTGCAATGCCTAAAACGTACGAGGTACAAACATGCAGGAATTAGGTGGCATGATTAAAGGCATGGATAATTAACTAGTATAGGGTTTTACAGTTAACCAGAGTAAATAAATGTGTTGCAAAAAGTAACAACTCTCCCAACATCTGCTATACAGTCTTTCCTGCCCATCTAAGCTTCTACTGAAGTAGCTCCATTTTGTACTGTAATTTCTTAAGACACTATTCAATTCCTGCTGAAGCAAGAGAGATTTTTCCACTTGGAGGAAGGCAGTATTCTCTAAATAAAAAAAATCCTTTAAAAGAGAAGGATCCCTTACTATGTAATTTATTATGTTTTCCAGAGCCTTTTACTGTTTTTTTCTTTCTTACAAATATTAACAGACTGCGGTTCAACAGAAATACTACTAATGTAGATCTTCTTACCAAGCAGTTTTTACTAGTGGAAAGGCAAGGATTTTCCCATTCTTTTACATCTGACATCTAAAATTCTTGCTGCACTTCACACAGGGCATATAACTACATATTTATTGTAATTTAATTAGTATTTTTTCTATTTCAAGTATATTAACAAAGACACAGACTGTTTGTTACTCAGCTATTTGTGAAACACTCGAAAAAATAACAGAAAATACTCTTTCTTCTGGGTTCTGCCCCAGAAATGTTTGATTTCTTGTGGTGTTTCCTGGGAAGGCAATAGATTGAAAAAGTGAAGTATATTCCTAGGATTCTTGTAAAGTCAAAGATACTTAAATGCTCACTTATATAAGCATTTATTCTATGAAGTCTTGTGAATTTATCCTAGAATATATAGAATATTAATTTTAAATCCATTAATCCACTGAGATTAAACAAAAAGCATTTGTGTTTTTCTTGTCTTACCTAGATTAGTAACTATATAGATTACTTAAAATTCTAATCTTTTTCTAACCCAATAATCAAAAAACGGCCCTGCAGTGAAAAAGAAAGGTTTTCAGCAAAGTTCAGACTGAAACCCCATCCCTTCCATATTTCCAGGAAAGAAACACTAGTATTTATTTATACATCACAAAACTAGTTCTATGGTATATAACCTTCTTAAGCTTCATTTGAAGAATATTTTAAAATTTATCTATTTGGGGGTCATTCTACTGATGGTTGACTGATCTACTAGTAGTATGCACATCAGAGTTTAAATATACAGTTGTACCAAGTAAGGGTTACATTCTTTAACTGAGCAGATTATGAAGTAACAACTCTGAAGTACCCCATAAACTGAGATCCTCACCCTTCTAATGTTTTTTCATAGGCTTGTTTGTTGCTTCTGATGTGGAGCAGTGTTCATTGACTTAGTCAAGGAAACTAAGGAATCAAAGACAAGCCAAGTTCCAACTGACTCAGTCATGTTCTCTATGGAAAGGTTTTACAACAGTGGGTTGCAGTAAGTACCTTGTCACTGGGCACTGCTCCATTGTCACTCATTTCAGGTGGAGAAAAACTCCCAAAGCATGGAGAAGATTATCACAGGCAATCTGGCACACAGGGGCTGTGTGCTGCCTCTCTGGACCAAATGGAAAAAGGGCATAGTGTGGTCATTCTTAAATTCCAGAAATTTCAAGGTGGTGTGAGTACCTTGGGAACTCTGGAAGCCAACGGGGCTCACAGTGCTTCTCCACTCTGTGCTGGACGGGGCTTTTGGGAATCAGATGGGCTCCACAGCTCACGGAAACTTAATCTCCGTGTGCTGCAGCTCTGGTTCCCTCCATCAAAGTACAGTCATACAAAGGTGTTTTTATTCCCAGTATCCTATTGATCGATCACAGACAGCATTGAGCGTCTCGGTCACTTTTCTCCTGGTCTGTGGCTACCAAATAAAACGGTGTGGTTTAGGTATTGTGAGTTTAACCTACCCTACCAGAGTGAGCAGTACAGGTTGTTACCATGAACGGGAAAATATTTTGAATTTGACCTCCAAACAACACCTCAAAAAAGACAAGCTCCTCCTTGCGCCTTAAGTTTGGAGTTTGCTCTGTAAGTTTACCCTATGCCAGCTAATGTCAGTTGTTAATGTGCTCGTCAGTTGGATCGGAGACCTTGTTTTTATTTACAGAAGCGATAGTTTCGTTCGGCCTGCGAGTCTCTCATGGTGAGATCCGCCAGACCAGAGCAGGCACCGAGACCCGCGGCCGCCCCGTGCCGGCCCCGCCGCCTCCCGCGTTCCTGCCGCCCTTCCCTCCGGCCTGCTCGCCGCCGTCCTTCGTTACTGCCCCGCGTTACCGGCCCCGCGTTACCGCCCCGCGTTACGGGCCCCGCGCCGCCGCCCCGCGTTACCGGCCGCTCCGCGCCACAGCACCGCCGCCATCTCACCGCCCGCTCGGCCGCGGGGCAGCGCCGCCCTCCCCGGCACCGCTCCGTGCGGGCCCGGCGCCAGCGCGGCGTGCCGGCAGCGGTGTGTCACGGCGAGGGGCCGTGCCCGGCAGCACAACGCGCCATTGGAGCTGCAGCCCGCGCCTGCCTGCGGGGAGGCGGCCATGGGCCGTGCCCTCCGCAGGGGCCCCGCTGGGCAGTGCACAGTTCTGGGAGAGAACGTGCGAAAGAGGCCTGCGGTAGAAAGGGGCATTTGTCGAGGAAGTTTTCTGAGCAAACCCCACAGTCCAAACTATGACTGAACACTACCTTATTAACTGAACCGGAGCTAAAAGTGCCACATCCAGACTTCCCTCAAAACACCTCCTGGAACAGTACCTCCACCACCTCCCTAGGCAGCCCGTTCAAGTATCTAACCACCCTTTCTATGCAGAAATTTCTTCTGATGTCCAACCTCAATGTCCCCTGGTGTAGCTTGAGGCCATGCCCTCTTGTCCTGTCGCTGTTGCCTGGGAGAAGAGACCGACCCTCACCCGGCTACACCCTCCTGGTGAAGGGAGTTCTAGAGGGCAATAAGGTCACCCCAAGCCTCCTCTACTCCCGGCTGAGCCCCCTGGCTCCCTCAGCCGCTCCTCATGCGACTTGTGCTCCGGTTCCTTTTCCAGTTCTGTTCTCATTCTCTGGACTTGCTCTAGCACCTCAATGTCCCTCCTGAATCAAGGGGCCCAGAACTCAAGGTGTGGTCTTACCAGTGCGGAATACAGGGGAATAATAATTTCCCTGGTCCTGCTGGCCATCCTGTTCCTGATAGAGGCCAGGATGCCATGAAGCATTGTGCCAGAGAGACTCAGGACAGCAAGCAGGCTGTCTGCTGACGCTGCACTCTTGTTGTGTCAGGCACAGCATACCGCAAGTTGCTGAGATATAGCCTAAATAGATAAATAGCTTGTGCCACTTCAAATCTCATTATATGTGATTAGTTAAAAGTGCAGATTAAAATCAGTGGTCAAAATGGGTATTTGAAAGCCCCAATATATGACACTTTAAATTTCCAGCCCAGGATGTGTATTAGGTGTGTTTCTGATGTTCAGAGAATTGCAGGGACAGGTCACAGTCATAGCTCCGCTGGCTGGGCCCTGCTCCACACCACAGTTTTTGGAGTGTGCAAAGTGACAGTGAGGGGACACAGAAATGGCATTGCAGGCATTCTTTTCTCTGCACTGAAAAGACTTCATTTGTTGGTAGGAAGGAAAGATGAAAGCAGCAGAGGCAGAAGCAGTATTGAAGTTAAAAGGTTAGACACAGTTTTGGATCAAGTTGCAGAAGGGCTGTGGGTGGCTGGAAACACGAGTCTGGGGGTGTAGGGCTTAATTTGACTTTAAAAAAAAACTTTAAGAAAACTATGTGATGTAAAAGGGGAGCTGAAGAGCACTGGGCAGTGCTGTGCTGATGGTGAAGGAGTGTGTGTGTGCCTCGCTAGCCTGAACTTGTAGACACCACATAAGATCGGGTGTTTTGCCCACAGAATCAGCTGGAAATGTGTGGTTCCAAAACAGCCCTTGTATCTAGGTCAGAGACTCAAAACTGTGAAGTAAGATGACTGTAGCTTCACTATATTTAGAGCAGGTTTCCCAGTGCTGATGCACATCCCAGTCTACAGCAACACCGTGCCCTTCCCAGGGTGGGAAGCAGCAGCCACGGGGGCATGACTGCCATACCCCGCTCGGGGTTCTGGGAGAAGAAGGCGCGTCCTACAGAGGGCTGGGCCAGGAGGCGGGAATGCTTTGGTTCAGGAGGCGGGAATGCTTTGGTTCAGGAGGCGGGAATGCTTTGGTTCAGGAGGCGGGGCGGGGCAGAGCTCCGCAGGCGGAACCATTGTGTGCGGAACCTTTGGCGGCGGCCGTGGAAGCCACCCGGGCCGGAGCGCTGGGTGGCTCGGCGGAGGCGGTGCCGGGTGCACACGTGTGCGCGGGGCGATGGCGGCCACGGCGGCGGCGCCCGGGGTCCAGGGGATCCAGACGTGCCTCAGGGTGGCGGGAGCGGCCGCGGCGCGCCCCGAGTGCTTCCTCAGGTACCGCGGGGAGAGGCATTGTTAGCCCTAGAGAAAAACCTGGAGGAGACTACCCAGGTGTAAAAGTTGAGGAGTGAGGCGGTGGAGAAGGGCAGTCATCTCTTTGAAACTTGGAGTCTGGCTCTTGGACGATTGGGGTGTTTAGTGCTGTACTGTTTAGTTCCCCAAAATGTCTTGGAGTGCTTAAGTAAGATCAACATATTGCAAGATGCCGCTGTAGAAAGCTGGAATTTTCTGTCCAGCTGCCACTTCATACACGAAGTATAACAAAGCTGAAAGGATTAAGAATTTTTTTTTTCTATGAATGTGTATTAGCAGTACTCCAAGAGATACATGGAAAGTTAAGCCACAGTAACTAATAGCAGTAACAATTGAAAGGTGCTGTTCTGCAGCACCAGAGTACCAAAGCAGATAAAAGAGCAGCGATGTGACCGTGTGATTGACCTAATGGAAAGTGTTAAGCTCTTTTATTTTTCTGCTCTTAGTGTGCAGGATGGACTGGCTGCCGACTTTAGAGCAATGACAAAGACTCTCTACGATTTGAATAAAGGAAGTAACATAGTTCCTGGGGGCCCTCTAAAAGAGCTGGTGATAGAAAATTTTGATGAAGAACAGATTTGGCAGCAACTAGAGCTCCAGAACAATGCAGTCCTCGATTTCTTCAAGAAATCCATTGCAAAGGATGCCGAGGATGAAGATCTTTGCCTTCTCTCAGACCAGGAAGAGGATGGCTCTGATGCAGAGACCAGCAGTGACAAAGAGTTTGAAGACAACATAATGGAAGCAGAAACTGAACAGATGAATGTTTATAAAAAAGATAAAGATAAAACTAAAGCTAAAGAAAAACAAAGTAAACTCAGCAAAAGCTTAATGCAGAAATACAGTGATGAGGATTCTGATATTGACTTTGATATTGAAGCACTTGAGCAAAAAGCTAAAACAGCCAAGGAAACCACATTGAGAAAAAAGGGAAGAAAATCTGTAGTGGATGACAAGTTTTTCAAGCTGGCTGAGATGGAAACTTTTTTAGAACACGCAGAGAAGGAAGACAAGGAAGAAGAAGAAGATGATGATGATATTAATTATTTTGAAGACATTATCTCAGATGATGAGGAAGACTCTGAAGAAGCTAAAGTCAAAGTAAGAACATCAGTAAAATAATTTCGTGGTATCTTTTCCTTTGAATTAAAATCAGGTATCTGTTAGGATGACCATGAAGTGTTTAACTCTGTGTAGGAACTGCCAAATTACATTTGTTTAGGTGACTAATGATTACTTCTGAAGCTTTGCTTTAACAATGAATATCTGGTAAGAAAAATTCCTGGTGTAGAGGGACATAGCATCCTGCTATTCCAGTCTCTCCTTACATGGGCCTTAAGTTTTTACATAAATAAAGGAAGAGATAGTGCCCACAGGAAATTAGGGACCTTGAAAACTTGCAGAATATGTGACCCAGCAAATGAAAAAGATTTGTCACTCAGCATCTGGCAATTAGAGATCACTAAGGTGGCTGATGCAGAGCAAAGGGCTTTTTCCCAGGGATATAGCCTTGTAACTCTGATACAACTTAAATTGATCAGTAATTGATTCAAAAATAAGTATTCTATTATTTAATATTACCAGACATTCTCACTAGCAAGTAAGAAATATTCTCAGGGATTAGTGTGCATTCCAACAAGTATTTGGCAAAATCTACAGCTCCTTGACTTCTGTATGTGTAAGTGGTAGAGAATTGTAAATACCAGGAAAGAAATCAGTTTTACTATGATGCCCTACCACGGGTTAATGCATCACTAACCTGAATTACTGTTACACAAGTAGTGCTGTTCCTCAGGCACTAAAAACTTTAAAAGACAGGATACCCTTTGATTTCTGTCAGTCTTAACAGTGTGGTTTGTTGCTTGTTTTTTTCCTTCCCTCTCACCTTTTTAGCCAATTAAAAGTTCTAGAGATATGACATACAAAGATTTCTTTGATTCAGTTGATGATGATGATGGTGATAATGATTTAGTAGCTAATGATGCTGAAGAGGATCAGGAAGAGGAAGCAGACAGTGCTATTGAAGAGCAAAATGAAGAAAGTATGTCTGAGTAAGTAAAAAGTCCTCATAATTTTACACGAAAGGTGAAACAGAAAATACTGAGAATGCCATGGTCACTTTGGTCATAGTTTGCCATTCTCAGTTAACTGTTGTATGTTCATGGTTTGTGTTACCACCTTATGTAAAATCAGCTTATTTAATTTTTTAAAATATTGGTCCTTGATCTTTATTTGAATAAAGCATTTAAGAGTTGTTCAAAGTTATTTTTATTATCCAGAAGTTTCCCTAGTGTCCTCTACCTTTAGGGGGGGTCTTTGAGACCTGTTGTAAACTGTAAGTTAGGTGTAACCGGTAAACATCTAAGGGCTGAAATATTTTCATGTGAAAAATTATAAAGGCTTCTCAACTTTTATTTTATATTAAATGTTATTTTTGCAGGTTTGAAGATATGGATGAAATGGTGGAGCACATGAGAAGTAAAGAAGCTTCTAAAAAAGTAACTTTTAATTTGCCAGATGACAGTGAAACAGAACATGTAACTGAAGTGCAATTAGAGAAGGACATCAGTCCCAGTGAAATAAAGTCATCATTTGAGAAGAGACAGGAAAAGGTAATTTTGGTTTGGTTTTCTTTGGGTTTTGTTCATATTTTATTTGGCTTCGAAACAGTGGTAATTTTTTTTTTTACTGGTTGTGTCATTTGTTCAGAGTCCAGCAAATAAAAAGAGGGTATTTAAAATTTAAGGAAAATGTGGTTTATCTACATAGATACATCTGCAATCAGATACTCCACACATACCTGAAATAAATATTAATTTCTTGCTGTGAGTTTATAAGTGAGCTCTGTTTTAAACTTCCTAGGAAATTGTGTTTTTCAGATGAGCAAAAAAATAAAAAGCTTGGAAGAAGCATTGTTAGAGGAAAAACCTTGGCAGCTTAAAGGAGAAGTGACTGGACAGAAACGCCCTGAGAACAGCCTTTTGGAAGAAACAGTGCTTTTTGACCATGCAGTCCGAATGGGTAAGGAGAGGGACAGGGCTTTGCTTACAGCATGATGCAGATCATGTTGGGTGTTCTGCCCTTTGACCTTGCTGAAAACAAACACCCGTGACTCAAGAGCAGGGTAACAGGACACCAGGTTAAACTTCTTGATGTGATTTTGACGTTGTGCATTTTCACAGTGGAAACTACAGGAAATTATAACTTTTTTTTGTTAGCTTTTAATTTACCTGAAAGTTCATAGTGTTGCTGACAGACCTGGTAATTTATCAGCCTTACATAATATGACTTACTTTTACTTATATTTGCTTACTTCACCTTCAATTGCTATATTTTTGTGAAGATTTTACTTTCTGTTTCTGTGGTTTATTCTTTACAGAACAAGAACTATTTCTTGCTGGAGAAACATTAATCGTAAAATTCTTTGCTTTTTCCTTTCAGCACCTGTGATCACAGAAGAAACTACTTTTCAGCTTGAAGATATCATTAAACAGAGAATACTGGATGAGGTTAATATTATCTTACCTGTTCTTCCTTATATTGTTCATAGACTTGATTCACAGGCACATTCCAAGGATGAGTTTGAAGCATTTCCAATGTTAGGTGTAGAATTGTCTTAATTTCTGCAACTGGTTATTTTATTCTTTTGTCTTGATGAATGTGTCTTTAGATTTCTAAGGAGCCCTGTTTTTATATCCCTGTTATACACCAAGTTTTGGTGCACTTCAAAACACGAGTGTGTGCAGATAAAACTGTAAGGAGTTTATTTGAAATATAAAGCTAGCCTGTAAGTGTTGGCTTTTACCATAACTAGTGCTCTGAGCATTCTGAACACTGACCAAAACTCAGTTGTTAGCTTCATTTTGCTTCAAAGCCACTGATAGAAAATTTGTATCTCTCAGATTGTTGAGCCTTACTGTTAATTGAATTTAAAAAGATGGAGAAGAGTAACTTGTTAGTTTTTGCCTTCATTCAGTAAAACCAAGGACACAAGTTGAGTTATTTTTTACTTTTATCACTTACTTATTACTTTTATAACTTTTTTTTTTTGTGTGAAAAGTGTGAAACTTGATGAGCACTGGGAAGCTACATGCATAAACTAGTTAATGTGCCAGATAAATAACTGAAAAATGTTCTAAATAAGATGTAGCTGGTACTTGACTGTAGTTGCAGTCAAGTCATTACTTGACTTGTCATTACTTTGTGACTTTCTCAGGCATGGGATGATGTAGTACCAAAAGAAAAACCCAAAGAGGAAGCTTTTGAGTACAAGAAGCGGATCAGTTTGGATCATGAAAAGAGTAAGCTGAGTCTCGCTGAAATCTACGAGCAAGAATACATGAAACTTCACCAGGTAACATAAACAATGCCTTTCCTTTGGGTTTGAAGTTCACACCATGTACGCCTGTGTGTTCATTTATATAATTTCAAAGTGGAAGTAATTTAGTCTTTGTCTTGAGTGTTCACCAGTGAAAGGGCTCTGAATTATAAGCTGTGTTGTTACCAGTCTTGCTAAAGTAAAATAGCCTTATGAATGGTGTTGCAGTTACATTGAATTTTTAATGCAGCAAAAGACTGAAGAGGAGGAAAATCCTGAACACAAAGAAATTCAGGAAATGATGGATTCACTCTTCCAGAAGCTGGACGCACTTTGTAATTTCCACTTCACACCCAAACCAGTAAGTGCATAAGTTTCATAAAGTTGGGGGCTTTCTCCCTTTCTTTTTAACTGGATACTTTAAAATATATTCCAGAAATAGAAAGCAAAGTAAACATGGGTGTTTACTGAGCTTATTCTTATTTAACATTACATGCACTGTGATTGCCTGTAAAACAAACCCTGTGATCTTCAGTTGTCTGTCAGCTGCTGAGATGCTGTGCTCAGTCCTGAATGTGTCTCCTTATTTCTAGCCGGTGCCAGAAGTTAAAATTGTTTCGAACCTTCCAGCTATAAGTATGGAAGAAGTAGCACCAGTTGCTGTTAGTGATGCTGCTCTCTTAGCACCAGAGGAGATCAAGGTAAATATAAAATGGCACAAGGGTCAGGAGAGGATCTGTGTGCTTTATAGAAGGATGTGTCTGTCAGATCAGTGGGAATTTTGGCCTTTCCATCCTGGTGGGTGGTTCCTCACCTTGTGGACTTTTTTGCGTAGAATTTTAGCATTGGTGGCTGTTGGGAGGTTTTGGAGGCTAAGGTGTTATTTTTGGTTTGTTTGTTTTTGGGGTTTTTTTGCTAACTGGGGAAAGAGTAAATTTTATTTGGCTCCAGTAGGCCATAGTGTTATGCTTTGTTTTTGATCTTGACTGTTACGTCATGGTCATTGTTGTCCCAGCATTTATATGGGTATTGAGAGGGGGAAAGCTACATGACACTGGAGCAGATCAATTAGCATGTCCTGGATCAGTTGTACAAATCTCATTTCCCAGCTTTTGTCTGTTTTTGGCCTTTGCCTTATCCTGAGTTGGCACTTAAAATAATGGAAAGACTGAGACAGATTTGAGTTCTGTGAAGTGAGTCTTGTCTTTTGCACTGTTATGGATCTATTTAGAAAAAGAACAAAGCTGGTGATGTAAAAACAGATGCAGAAAAGACTCCCACAGACAAAAAACGAGAACTAAGAAGGAAAAAGCTCCGTAAACGTATGAGGCGAAGGGAAAAGGAGAAACGTCAAAAGCTTCTTGAAAAGATGAAACCAGAACAAGGCACAAAACTTAGCAAAAAAGCTGCTGCAGCAAAATTAAAAAGGCTTACCAAAGAAGGCAAAGCATCTCTGCTTAAGGTAAGACTAAAATCCCAATGATAGATAATTTTTCGCTAGAGGAAAGGAAACTTTATCCCAAAGAATTACAAGTATAAGGTTGGAAAAATATGAAAAAGCTATATGATACAATTACTCTATATAAAAGTATGTTCATCAGGCAGAAATGATTTTGTGTGAGGTGCTACTTTTCTGTTTATTTCAAAGTTCACGAGGTGATGTCCCTGCAAATACTAAGACATGTTCATTATTTCCCGCATTTAAGCCATTCCACTTCATCAAATGGGACTATTTGAATGCACATTGAGGTTTCTATGTTCTGTATAAGCTTTGGGTAACTTACTCCTATTTAACTTTGTCCTTATTGGGGAGCCTTCCCTGTAATCTCATCAGATTCATACTGTTTTGAATGCTATAAAAACAGTAAACTTGTGCACCACTTATGATGCCTTTTAAATAAAACTCTAAAAATCCCTGAAATTTTAAAATATTAGAAACTAACAGGAAAAATAACTTCATTACTTCTAGATGTTTGTACTTACCTTTTCAGAAAGCAAGTAGAACACCAAATGCAGATACCCAGTTGTAGTTCATGATGTGCAAGGATCTGTTCTTGATGCCTGCTCTTACCTATCATGCTAATTGCTATTTAGGAAGAGAATGGAATCCTTATTTCTTTAGATAGCAGGAGTGGAATAAAACTGTGGTGAACAATATCCTTTGAAAATCAGTTACCAGATCTTTTTAAAGTCAAATACCATTATGCTTGAGTAACTAGTAAGTAATATAATGGTACTGCTTGCATGTTTCTTGGTTATAACAAATGTTTTGTCCAATGACAGGATGAAGGTAAAGACAAGGCCTTGAAATCATCTCAGGCCTTCTTTTCTCAGCTACAAGATCAAGTGAGAATGCAAATCAAAGATGCCAGCAAATTAAAGAAGAAACAGAAGAAGGAGAAAGCAATCTCTGTTCATAAACTGAAGTTGTAATTTACCTTTTTTATATGTTGCATCTTGTATATATTAAAATTTTTTTCTGAATTTGAGTGGGTTTTATACTGTGTTGATCTTTAAAATACTTTGTGAACTTCTGAGGTGATGTTCAGACAGTTTTCTGTAGATTTTACTCTTATTTTCTACCGCAGAACTCTGATTTATTCCAAAAAGAAGGATTCTTGGTGTAGGCAGATACATAACAGTATAAAATACTTGACATGTGCTGTGACTGTACAGTCTCTTTAATCTATAGCCCAGAGTTTGCATCTGCTGTTGTAATAGCTCTGGATGTATAGCAGGAGGAACTGCATTTATTGAAGAACTTAAGATGTATCCAGGCATTTAAATTATAGAAATTATATTTTGACATTGTGATTGGCAAAGAGGGAGGACACAAAAGATTTTTAAGCCTGTGGTAACCCAGAGCCAGGAAATGGCATCTTCTATCTTAGACTGGGTCCAAGAATGGTTGGAGTTGGAAGGGACCTCAGTCGGCTCATCTGGTCCAACCTCCCTGCTCAAGCACGGTCATCCCAGAGCACATGGCACAGGATTACAGGATTGTTGTGGAATAGCCTCAGTGAGAGAGACTCCACACAATCCAACCTCTCTGGGCAGCCTGATCTAGCGCTCAGACACCTGCACAGTAAAGAAGTTTCAGTCTCAGTCTCAGTTTCTGCCCTTTGCCTCAATGGTGTCCCAGTGCTGGGCAGCACCGAGCGGAGCCTGGTCCCTCCTCTGGCACCTCCTGGCACACAGTGACAGGCAGGGAAGAGGTCCCTTCTCTTCATGCTTATTTTTATCAGTCAGAGGAATCATCTCCCATATCAGCACCGTTTTCATAGTCCATACAAACCAATAATTCTCAGGGTGAAAATATTTCACTAGTTGCTCTTCCCTTGGCTGAATGAAAATTAAAAAAAAAACAACAAAAAAACCTCACCAACAACAAATGAACCTAGTTGTTGCTTCTGTGGACCTCAACTGTTTTCCACGCGTTGTCGTAAAAGGAAACATTAAATCTGCGGAGGGCACGGTGTTTGCCTGAGGCAGCCCGCAGAGCGCGGTGCCCGCCATCGGCGCTGCATTGCTCAGGCCTGGCGGCGGGCGGGCCCGGCGCGGCCCTCACGGCGCGGCCTGGCCCCGTGCGGCCCCGGGAACGACGCGCAGCTGCGGAGCCGGTGCGTGGGGAAGGGCGGCAGGCCGGGGCGGGCTGTGCGGGCTCCGGCTGGGCCCCTTTTCCCGGGGGCACGGGCGGCTGAGGGGGTCCCAGCGCGGGGAGGGGCTGTGGCTGCAGCGGGGCGGTGCGGGCCGGCGAGGGGCGGGCCGGTCAGGATGGCAGCGCCGGGAATCGCTCGGGAAGCTGGGCCCCGCCATGCAGAGCGGTCTGGAGCCGTCAGCAGCTCCTGAGCCCCGGCCCTGGCGGAGCTCGGCCCGGGCGCACCACGGGCTCGGCAGGCACGGCAGCCGTGAGAGAGAGGGCTGCAGGGCAGGGCGGTGAGTGCTCTGCAAACGAGGGCTTGGCACCGAAAATAGTCTGTGAGTAGCGAACAAGACAATGGTAAAATATTCCTAGCGACAGCGAGGAGCAATGGCCATAAACTAAAACACAAAAAGTTTCACCTCAGCATGAGGGAGAACTTCTTCACATTGAGGGTAGCAGAGCACTGGAAGAGCTTGCCTGAGGGGTGGTCATGGCATCTCCCTCTCTGGAGACATTCCAAAGCCACCTGGATGCATTCCTGTGTTACCTGCTCCAGGTGATCCTGCCTGGGCAGGGCGTTGCACTGGATGATCTCCAGAGGTGCCTTTCAACTCTTACTGTTCTGTGAAAATTATAGTGGACCTGCCTATTTGAATTCCAGGTTTACTTGCTAATGTAAATGCAAACTTGAGATGAATTTTCCATTTAGTAAGGCATTTAAAGGTAGCTGCAGTGCTCAGCTTGCCTGTGGTGTGCTTCCCTGGTAAGGCAAGCTAAAGGACAGCAGCATTGTAAGTTAAGGATTGCTTGACTTCTCCGCTTGTCTTCTGTTCATCTTGGTTGCATCTGGTACCTTAGAAGACCACTTATTCAATGTTGGTTTTTTTTTTTTTCAAAGCGTGTCAGAGGATTACCGATAGAAAAGGAAAAGCCAAGAAAAGTTTTTTAAATACTACAGAATAAAGAAATATGGCCTGAATGGAGTTGTCTGTGCCATGTAATTGCTGTGAAGTTTTGTAATGGCAGAAGCTAGGTCTTCAGGAATCAAAAGATCCCGAATAAGTTTGTCACTCAGTAAAAATAAGAAGAAAAAAGAAACAACAAAAAAAGTGGAAGTTACAGGAACACCATCTACACCTTCACCATCATCCTCTATTACTTCCTTTTTTAAAAATGTCCCCCCTACCAAAATTAACTGTCCCATGTGTGGGCAGTTGGTGCCAAGATACGGAATAAATAAGCACATTGATGAAACATGTCAGAGAAACCATAGTGAGATTGGTGCCACTGATGCTACACTGAATTCTTTTAAGAATAAGGGTCCCCCAGCTGCAAATCTGAGCAATAATTCCAGCTCATATTTTTCAAAAACCCTCTTAAATCTAGAAACAAGTCCCTCCAAAAATAATTTATTGAAAGCAGGAGGGAGTGCAGCACTACAGACAAGTCCTTACTTTAGCAGTAATAGTTCAGTCTTTAGTGTTAACAATGAATCCCAGGCTCGAACAGTTAGAACAGTCTCCTTGGGAAGCTTGTCTTCAAAGCTGTCCAGAAGACGCTGTCTGCAGGGAGGAAAACAGGTCTTGTATGAAGAGATCAACTCTTCACCTCCAGCTGTTCACAGTGCCTGTGGAAGTGCTGCAGCTCCAGATGATGATGGCGATGAGATTGATACTGGGCAGAGTTCTCAGAAAGAAAATCAGCCTGCTCAGAGAGAGCACCAGGAACAAAATTTTTCAAAGAGGGAACCTGAATTTCAAAATGAAATAAGCAAATGTAATCGAGAAGACCTTGTAGATATGGTTCAAGTACCTTTACTGGCTGATAATAGTAATGACAAAAGCTTCCCATCTGGTACAAGGAGCACCAAAGCAGAAAGCAGGTCTGAAGATGGGATACTTAGTCCTGATAAATTTGAAACATCTCTAGCCATCCATACTTCAGCAGAGCTGACCAGTAATTTGGAAGTCGAGACTCAGCCTCACATTGAGGTTACTCCTTCTTCAAAGACAGAAGTGAACTGTGGGACAGAAAATTGCTTTAGCATGGATGAGGCAGAGGTACTTCCTGTGGAAGTTCTTGAAGACTTTAAGAATGACTTGAACCATACTTTGTTAGAAACTGTGGAAAAGGCAGAGTCTCAGAATTCTACTGCGGCCATTCTAGACAAAATAGATGAGGTCCTCTCTGTGCCCAGCTCTCCTGGTCACCCATACTACCTCCAGAATTTTTTAGTAGTGCTGCGAGCAGTATTGGAGAATGAAGATGATGTCAGACTATTTAATGAACAAGATTTGAACATTATAACCAAGTTCTACAAGTTATCAGGTACCTTTTTTTAAAAAATACATTTCCATGTTTCCTCATATAGAGAGCATTGTTACACAGTTTTATGTGAGAAGTGCTATATCAATTGACAGTTTAACTTGATGAATTTTTTAAGGGGAGAAGCTGTTTTTTCTGAGGAGATGTACCCCTCAGTGGCTTTTTGTAAATAAACTCTCCTAATGTTGTTAGGTACAGCTCCTGAGAGAATGCGGTGGGACAGCCTCACACAGCCCTCCCAGCAGCCTGGCTTGCATCCTAATGGATCTGAGCTGGCCATGGACACAAGCAGCCAAACCCAGGGGGAGTCTGCAGAGCCCATTGGTGCACTCCAGACCATAAGAATATTACAGTAGTGACATCTTGGAGCTTGGTAATGCCTTGTTTATCTTGAGGTAGTTAAAGGGGAATATATAAGGAAAGAAAGCAACAACTCTCTGAGGCAAGCAGTAGATGCACATCAATCACATCCAAAGATCCAGGAATAAACTCAGGCCAGTAGTGTATGCAGGCATTGGCTATTTTGACAAACACTAAAAGAGATGTTCAGGATAGACCTTCCCCATTTTTACACTCTGTTCCCTGGACATGAAGAACTCTGATCAGTAACAGGAGCTTCTGTTAGATAAAAGAGCTTGTTTCTCTTTCAGTAGTGTGATTTAAGAATTCCCCTCTCCTGTGAGTTGGGAATACAGAAAGAATTACTGCAAAGTGGTGCTGATAAATCCATGTCTGCACTGAATGTGAGGGTCACGGATGAAACTCTTTACAGGGTAGGAAAAATGCAGCAGTTGAGCTGTGAGAAGTGAGAGGACAGCGCTAAGTCAATAGATAACAAATCCTGGACAATTGACAGATGGATGTCATTGCCTTCAAGAAATACCAGGCAGGATACTTTAAAAGTTCAGGTAGAAGAGTTATCTGTCCCACATGAGAAGTTTCTACCCAAGTTCATCTTTCAGTTATCATAACACAAAAAAGCCCACACACCTCCTTAGTACTACAAAGTTGCTTGAATATAGGTATTTTCCAGTATTTAATTATTTTCTGCTGAAATTTCTACCATTCTTCAGTGAGTTTTCTCTCACTCGGTGTAAGTTTATGAAGCTTATTATGAAATTGTTATTGCAGCACTTGTTTGGTCAGTTTTGTGGTCTGGAGAAAGAATGTCCATGTGTTAACCTTTTTCCTTTCTCCAGAATGATAAAAACTGGGGACAGACTTTAAAAGAGTTATAACCCCACAGAGAAAATGACAAGCTTATATGTCTGAATGTAGTTCTCCCAGTAACTGATCCTGGAAAGATTCTGTTAAAGAAAAGGCTGAAAAAGTTTTATAAGGACAGGAGAATTGTTAAATAAATATTTAGTGTTTATCTTCCATTTCTTAAGTATATCTAGGTCTGGTAGTGTTTCAGTATTTTTTTATTAATGATCAGTTTCAGTTAAGCAGCAGCAGACGGGTAAAAAAATTAGAAGTTAATGGGGGTTGAATTAAGTATTCAAAAGGTTGTTGAATGTAGTAATAATAGCTAGACTATTTTCAGCTAAAGTTTAATAAGTATTTTGTTGAATTTCAGCATTGTTAGTATTTAAAAAGTCTTTTTGAAAGGTACTTTAAAAGAATACTTCCCTGGGAAATATCAAATTAATAGGAGGGGTTTTTTTCTCATTGTTTTCAGTAGATATATTAGTAAAAGTTGGCTTATCTTTGGAAAAATTAGAATCTGAAGAATGCTGCATAGAGAGGTATTCTGTGATTATGAAATTATTCTGTCAGACTGCAGCTTCTTTTGTTCCCTAGCATGAAATATTTGGTTATTGAATGACTGTTTAAGAAAGCAAAAATACCTATTTAACAACACAAAATGCAGGGTTGAAAAATTAAGTTCTTTTTCTATAAAACGAAATATTTCTTGAAGGGTAAGCATGTCAAAATGCATTTTAGGTTAATGTACATTACCTACAAAATATGTTGTAATACTTTTCCACCTACAAAACGTAAAGATTCTAATAAACTTATTAATTACTTGAAAAGGTAAGACTGGTATTTTACCAAGTCTGTTTGTAGAACACGGGGAGATTTAAAATGTGTTTTAGAGAGTACTTACATCAAAGTAATTTTTCTTACATCAAAGTACTGTGTTTAGAATTTACTCTTCTTTTTGTCCTTCCCTGCTTTAAATAAAATTTGCAGTTGGTGGGCAGAAGTTGTATGTGAGACTTTTTCAACGCAAGCTGAACTGGTTAAAGGTGAACAAAATAGAGTATGAGGAGATAAGCTTGAATTTGTCACCAATAATTGAAGAACTGGCCGAGGCCAGATTTCTACAAACAGGTAAGGCCAGCATTAACAACCTTTAAAATACTACAAATAAAATCTGAAACTGTGGCATGTTGGAGATCAATGCACTGCATGCTTATCTGTGCCTTGGAAAGAAAATAGAGGAACAGAATAAAGACTCCAGGTAGATGAGTGGTCTTGTGAAAATACAAATAGTGCAGCTTAGATAATAGAGAAGATCAGTTTTTCCGGACAGCATTTTTTTTATAACTCAACAGAATTTTTAATCTTTGCAGTTGTTTTGAAGTTGTAAAGGGTGTTCTTTTTCTGGTTATTCCATTCCTTCAAAATAGATCTGTGAAAAGATCTAGAAGAAGGTGCAGAAGAATTTCAGGGTGAAGGAGATTGTATTTGCTAATACATTTTTGAAAAACCTGATGCCTATATAACTTAAGTCAAAGTTACAAGGTGCTTATATACTTGAATTATAAAATATCAATGTAACCTGATATATCTTTGTAACCTGATATCAATATAACCTGAATCATAACTTTTATGCTGATATAACCTGATATAAATAACTTTCCATACAATGTAGTGGAGTGTGTGGTTAAATAGTAGCTTAATGCTGAATAGACAAAAAAGAAGAAAAAACTCAGGAGGTGGATAGTTTCAGAGATCGATAAGTATAGTACTAATGAGAAATTGGCAAATGTGTAAAGCAAATTAGCCACAAAATAAAAAATTTAGACGGGTTAGGACCAGAGAGACCAAGGAGCACCATAGATGTGCATGCTCCAAAAACAGAGTTGAAAAGTTCAGGTGCGAAGAAGGCACTGGAAGCCTTCATCAAAGGCCCCTGATGCTCCCTGAACTGGGGAGGTGCAAGCATAGTGCAGAAAGAACTCTCTAATAACCATCAGGTTATACCATGTAAATTAGTTCTGGTGTGTATATGATGATGATATAGTGACATAGTAACACTAAGCAATACTTACTGTATAAATATACCACAGCACTTGAGGAAGGTGGGTGAGTTAGGAGGAGAAATCCCCCTCACCTCCACTGCTGCAATAAACAAATACTTGCTCTACAGACACCAGTCTATGGGGTTTTATTTCCAGCCTATCCAAACCTAAATCATTACATTAGTTCTAGGCTGTATGAATGTACCCTGAGTGGTTGCTTGAGTGGATAACACAATGAATATATGTGGATAATTTTACTTTTAGAATCTGAATTGGAAGACCTGTGTGAAGGGTTGGATTTGCTTTCAGCCCCTGAGCTAAGAACACTGGCAAAAGTCTTTCACTTGCCAAACCCAAATGGTCAGAAACAGCAACTTGTGGATGATTTTCTGAAGTTGTCAAAGCAGCGTTCAATCTTCAGCAGGAGTCAGGCTGGTATTGGGACAGTGATTTTAAAAAGGTAAAATGTTTACAGCTAAATTTTGCAGGTGAATGGAAGTTGTGCTTCAAATGACTGAAATCTAGATGTCTTTTCAAGAGAGGAATGCATTTAGTAAATTTATTAATAAAAAAGGTGGCATTACATTTCAATTCACAGTGAGTCAACGGGAAGGGTAAATACTAAACTGCATAGTCTCTCTGCTTCTTTCAAGGAAGACCAAGTTTATGTATTAATTGTCTTGAAAAAAAATTATTCTCATACTTCATTCAGTATATTTTAGTTTTTACAAGTCATGGTAAAAACCATATTATAATATTTTTATTTGTCCTTCCAGGGTGAAGGACCTGGCTGGAAAATGTGTCAGGGTCTGCAAAGGCACTAGGGCTGTCTTTTCCCGAATCCTGCTGCTGTTTTCACTGCCTGAGTCGCTGGAGGAGGAAGAAGCCAGCAGTGCTGGGCAAGGCCTGCTCTCCACAGTCCTTAGGGCAAACATGGGGCATATGGTGTTCCCCAGTTACACAGTAAACAGGAAAACACAAGTCTTCCAGGACAGAGAAGATCTCATCAGGTAAGGAGAGCTTTGGCAACTTGGAACTCTGTTCATTTCTAGAAAAGCTTTACTGTAGGACTTGTGCAGGCAAATAAGAATTCAAATGTAGAACTCCAGACGTAAATATGTAGAAGTATTAATTTTGCAGTTATTTTAAGTACATTTTCGTATTGAGGCAGGACTTGTAATTCACAGTGGCTTGCACTTTGAAACAAAATAGCTTATTTATTTGCTTCATGATCATGTGATGAAAGCTGTTTCTTCATTTGCTGTGCTGATTCTGAGCTAAACAAAAATTATATTCTCTAGTGTTAAGTAAATTTAAACATAATGTACCCTACTAGTCTAAACTGCTAATTCTACAAGATTAGGAATAAAGATGGCTGCATGTCTTTGGATGGTTCAATGTCTTTGGAGACTGGAAGGGAAAGAATTTATTTCTTTCAGCTATAGATGCTTTTTAAGCGTAGTAAAGTTGTAGTTTTTTACCACAGGTATGCAGCTGCTGTTCATCTGTCAAATGATATAGCCACCTCTATGGTAAATGGGAACTGGGAAGAAGCTAATCGTCTCTATTTGTGTGCTAAAGAAACCTGGAGTGAACTGAAGAATCACCCCTCTTTGAGGTAGTGAACTGGAAACTGTTAAGTGTATTACCTTACGTTGGGAGTTTTCCTTTGGAGAGAGGCTTATCAGCTAGGGATGTTATTTAAACCTGATAAAACAAGAGACTTCAATGTTCTTCAAAGCTTGGAACTTCCTGACTGTTTAGCTTTTAGGTTACAATATGAAAAGACGTTTTTTATAAAATCATGGGAAAGAGTTGGTAGGCATGGATATAGCACTAAAACAGTTCTGTTCTATGTGCCAATGCAGGAGAACAAGAGCCTTATTTTTCTCTTGTCACAGCTTTTTTTTTAATGGCTTTCAAACAAATGGCAATAAGCAGAAATTAAAATTGACTGTGAACAAAAGGATGTTGCAAATGTTATGGGAAAACATGCTGGGTTATTCATGTCTTTAGATTTCCAAGTGGGTGTTGATCAGAAAATGTTATGGGATATCTGAGAACTGAAATAACATGTGTTAGGTTTGAAGTGTTCTTCATCAGCTTTTCTTTTATTTTGTTTTCTGGCTTAATAATACACCACAGGTTAAAGCCTTATGTTTGGCATTATATTCAATTCCGTGGCAACTGATTTAAAATAATATTCATAGAGGCTAATCTGGAGGTCTGTTCCATTTTACACTGAAGACAGTGGAAAAATCTATTTGGATTTTAATAAAACATTCAGGACAAAAGACTTTGTCCTGAAACACAGAGGTGCCTACTGAAAAGATGTTAGTCTTCTTTTATGGCAGGAAATTCCTGTTTGAGACTTTTTTTTTTTGTTCAGCTTTGTTTCTGAAGTTAAACTGCTGACTTATGAGAATAAATTGGTAACAAAATATGATGTAGTAAGTTACTGTTTTGTGTCTGTTGTAAAACTGATTAACTGATAATTCTACTGATGCTGAAACTAAAATATGCTGTGCCAAGTGCAGCTTGTACCTGCTCCCTCAGCAAAACTATTGCCTTATCTTTGGGTTCTTGACTTTGCAGCTGGGATACTCATTTCGGATCAATTTGGATATATAAGGCATTTAATTTGGTAAATGCTTTAGGTATAACTATTCTTAGTAAAACTGACGTAATGAAATTGATCTGAACTGCTCTTACTTTTCAGCTATCACAGACTTTTACCTGATTACCTGCGACGTTTCACAGTCGGCTGGGTGTACACAAGAATCCTTTCTCAAGGAGTTGAAATTCTGCAGAGACTTCACAAGTATAAGGTAAAGTGGTGAGGTGAATAGAAATATGTGCTTAATTTTTGTACATCAATATACATTTCTGATGTGGCTGGAAAATGGTGATGTTTGCCAGAGCTTGCTATGGTTCTAGTAACAGGTTACTTTTAAGGGAAAAGAGCCCTTTTTTGTGCTGCTTTAGAAAGTTTTAAATAGTTTTGATTTCTGCTTATACTTTGAAGTTCTACCATATGTAATACACCATAAAACTATTGCTGAGATATGCTTGTTACATTATTTAAAGATACATGAGTTTCACTAGATTTGGCTATTGCTTTTAAAAAAGAAAAATCTTGGAAAAGAAGTCTTCTAGAAATCCTTGCCTCTTCCTTAGGGAATTCACATCTCCAGAGGCTTCTGACTTACATGTTAATCAGATTATTTTGAAAAATACTCTTTGAAAAAGAGTTCACCTCTGCAAAAAAGCAACAAGTAATACTCAAGATACTTTTCATATACAATAAGGGATACAGAAAGGATAAATATACTGTATGTTTGGCAGCTAACCTTTAAGTTTACATAAAAATATCTCTATTCAAGAGTTTTTAAGATACATGTATGGATCTGAAATGGGTATATTGGGTAGTGGAGTAAAATGTACGTTTGGATCTCTTTGTCCAGAGACAAAGTTTCTGTAGTATTCATTAGTTAGAAGGGAAAGTGACAAGCTAACTTGAACTTGGTTTTGTAATCGAACTAATAAAGGTACAATCCCATTGCTACAGGAAGCAGTGCAGCAGCTGCAGAGCCTCCTGGCCCAGGATGTGTATTGTGCTGACAGCAGAGGGAGATGGTGGGATCGGCTGGCTCTGAATTTACATCAGCACTTGAAAAACACTAAGAAGGTATCTTCACAACTGCTGCTGGAAAGCTGGAAACACTGCAGGCATTGCCTGAAAACATTTTTTTAAGTATTTCTTATGGAAAGAACTGTGGAGTAGAGTCTCCTAAAAATGCAGATTTTGTTAGGAATCCTAAGGTCAGACAACTATTTTCAACTAAGAAAATGAATCCACTTCCTTAATCTTATACTGATCAGTAGAAATTGAGAGGATTTTTTTTTACTGTACTAGTATAAATTTGAATCCAGAAGCCTCCCTGTGCAAAAAGTTACTTGTTGGTTAGAGCTTCACCACAGCAGTTAGCAAGGCGGCCCTGTCCTGTACAGTCATTCTTACTCTCACATGTTTGTGTGCTTAAATCAATTGCTCTTGTACAGAGAGGTGTGCAGAGGTGTCTGTAAATTGTTGTTTGTCCCCTTGCTGTTTGCCAGGCCATTGGCTGCATCCGGAGGGGGCTGGCAGACCCAGCTGTGCGCACCGGGCACCGCCTGTCCCTGTGCCAGCGCGCCCTTCGCATCAGGGACTCCCCCAGCTGCAAGCAGTTCCAGGGCCTGCTGCAGGACCTGCCCATCCTTACCGTGCAGGATGTGACTCACGTAAGCAAGGGAGCAGCAGCTCGTGAGCTCTTTTTACTTCTGACAAGGAAAAGTATTCTGGGAGACTTGCTTCATGCTGTGCACCAGCCTCTGGCTGACATGGTGCAGGAAAAGGAATACAAATGTGTTTCTAGAACAAAAGCCCCTTGTAAGCAAATACTTCTATGTCTGTCAGCTTCTTATCTGAAGTTAGTCAGCTGTACACTGATCTAATTTGCATTGCTTTATATTTGTTATGAATGTGATCAGCCATAAACTCCACTAATTTATCAGTAGTGCCCTCAGAGCGTTTCTGGCTGAAGAGTCTGATCAGATCAGTGCATTGGCTCCGGTGGCTGCAGGCCAAGTATTCTGTGTGCTAGAAAAAGTAATAGTAACCTTAGCATGTAGTCAGCATCAGATTAATGGCTAAAAAAAATGCCACTGTTCTTTTAGGAACCTTTGGAAGTTATGCATTCTAAATATGTGTTATGCAAGTAGTCAGTGTGGGGCACTTGCATCATATTAGAATGGATTTTTAAAAAAAATTATCTTTTCCATGTCATTGTAAAGATAATTCTGTCTGGGCAAAATCAGAGCAGAGCCTCACTTCCTCTCTCAGCCTCCTCATGACATGTCTCCCTGCAGCCCTTCTTTGTCTCAGCCCAGAGTCTTTCTCCTCAGTTTTCTGTGGTTTTGCTCCTAGTCCTGCATATACAAAGTCTACATTCCCATCTGCCCAGAATTTTTGCTAGACATTTGTTTTCTTAAAAATGTGAGGGTTTATAAAAGCTAGACAGGATGATTACACAGGAATGACAGGTTAAATTTTATTCAGTTGATTTTTGGAAACAAATCTAGTTCTGATTTTAAGAAAAGTGAAAGGGGGATTTTGGGCTAAAGCTTTTTTAAGTGTGATGCTGGAAAGTAACCAAATGTTTTAATATGTTCAGGTTACAATCAGTGGAAAGATGTGTCCTCAGACGGGAATGGGAAAATCTGTGTTTCTCATGGAGGATATTGGTGATGGAGAAGGAAGCGAAGACTGCAGGGTATCCACAGTCATGTGCTCAGTTGAGGAGCTGGCATTAACTCATTACAGGAGGAATGGTTTTGATCAAGGTAACAGTACCGTTGGTTTGGGGATATTTTGCAGTAAAATAACTGTGGGAGTAAGTAAAGAAACTATTTACTAATCAGTTTAGTTAATAGACCAGTTTTAGCTGATTTCATTAGACTAGATTTTAGGCTGATTTTGTTTCCTTCCCAAACACCTCTAATACATCACTTCTTTACCAAAGTGCTCTAATATGTATTTTCAACCTGACTGGCTTCCTGGCCTTTAATAATTTGCTGCCTTCAGTTACTAAAGATGGTTCTGAAATGTATTGGGAAAAAACTCAGTGTTTTTTCTTCATCTACAATGAAAATTGCTTACTTTGCCTTCCTTACCATTGAACAGCTAAGGGTAAAACAGCATTATCATTTAAGGTAGTGTCACTAAGGAAATTTAAACCTGCACTGATTTTTGGTACTAGATGACCAAGAAAACAGTATATACCAATAGCACAACACTGCAGGATTTTTTTTAAAGGCTGTATTAGTAGTTTTTCATGTATTTTTACAATTTATGAGCTATGAAAAGCCATCAACTAGTAAGAGTATATAGGTCTGTTTTACAGGAAAAAAGCAAAATTCAGAAAGGTAGGCAGATTATTTTTAAGAATAAAATTTGTATCTTTCTATAAAACACATATTTTAATATAGTTTTTTATTTTATTGCTAATACTGTTGCAGCAAAAGTGGCCATATCAGAAAAAGGTAAATAGGAAGGGAACAATATTGAGAATTTAGGAGCATTGTGCTGAAATCCTGACTCAGTTCCTCACTCCCACCCACTCATCATTGGTCTTCTTGGCTCAGTACAGTTTTTAGCACACAGTGGCCATGTGTGATTTAGTGATGATCCAGAATGCCTGTGCCAGCTCCATGCACACACCCCAACACACACATGGTCTCTCTCATAGGTATGAGGTATCATGCATGTATAATGCATATACACTATATTATATGGTATATAACAGCATACATATTCTGGGATCCATATGTGTGACATGTAACATTACATATACTACAGATAATATATTGTACTAACAGGGTAATAACAAACACACATCACAGAGTGGCTTGGTTGACAGGGAGCTCTGGGGGTCACCTTGTCCAACCCTTAGCTCAAGAGCCAACTCTTCTAGACCATGTCCAGCTTTAGAGTATCCCCAAGGAGGGTGAGTCCACAGCCTCTCTGGGCAGCCTGTGCCAGTGCTTCACCACCTTCACAGTGAAAAAGTGTTTCCTTGTGTTTGCATATATACACATATATATATTCATGCATATATATATGTCACCCTATGTTCATACATATATATATATAGAAATGTTCACAGAATCACAGAACTACTGAATGGTTCAGGTTGGAAGGGCTCACATTTGGGTCATCTGATCCAACCTCCCTGCTCAGGCAGTCATTCTGGAGCACATGGCACAGGATTGTTGTGGAATAGCTCCAGTGAGGGAGACTCCACAGCATCTCTGGCAGCCTGTCCCAGTGCAGAGCACTTCATTGTAGAAGGCAGTCAGGTTCATCAGGCCTTATTTAGCTGTAGTGAATCCATGCTGACCACTCATGATCACTTTCCTTGTGGACAGAGATGGCCCCCAAAGTGAGGCACTCTGTCACCTTTCCAGGGATTGAGGTTAGTCTGACTGGCCAGGACTTTCTGGGTCCTCCTTTCCCTTTCTGCAGAATGGGTGACATTTGCTATCTTCTGGCACCTCTCCTGATGGCCACCACCTTCCAGAGATGATGTGAGTGGCCTCACCATGATGTCTGCCTGCTCTCAGCACCTCTGGATGCATCCCCTCAGGGTCCATGGACTCGAGGATGTCAAGTTTGCCTTGGTGTTCTCTAAGCCTCCTGAACCAAGGGAAGGTTTTCCACCATTCCTTTGCCCAGGTCTCCTGGCTCAGAGGTCCCTGAGAGCTGGGCTTGGCAGTGAAGACCAATGCAAGGAAGGTGTTCCAGAGCCCTGCTCTCTGTGTCCCCTGCTATCAGGGTCCCCCTCCATTTAGCAGCAGGCCCACATTAGCCTGAGTTTTCCTTTTGGTGTTGAGGTATTCAAAGCAGCCCTCCTTGGTGTCCTTGACGTGTTGTTTTCACATGCTCATATATGTGCATGAACATATAAACATGCATAGGAGCACAAGTATACATGCATGAACACATATGTATTTACATATAAAAATATGGATACATATAAAAGGCATAATATATAATATTTACAATAAAATAGAACAGATATATAGAATAATATTTTATATAAGATCTAATTATATACTATAAATATATGTTATGTTTCAAATATATTATTATTATCATCAT